>OY997589.1:85810523-86035741 GCA_963921825.1 Erodium maritimum | reverse complement strand
CCTCAGTTTACTCGTTTCAATAAAAAGAAATTAATTGTTAATATCTGAACCCGACTTTGTGCAAACGGTATCCATAATTTACAAATTTATAGTCATTACGTTCATATTGTTCTACAAAAATTATTTATTGTTTTTGATCACCCAAAAAAAACATTGATTTACACTTCGAATTAAGAAAACGAACAAAAATCCAACATCCACTCAAAACCATGAACCTCACTGTAAACCTCACTATTATAGAACATAATCTATATAAGGAGCTCATACTTACTATTCTTCACATCCAACATTATAGATCCTAAACCTCAAATCTCAACTATGTAAGTGTCTTATGTTATTCTAAAGTCTAATATTGGTTCTAACAAAGTTTTGTTTTTTCATGATAAACTACACATAACGAATATAAAAAGGATAATTGCAACAACAACAAATTTAAGTTGAAGTGTTAACTTTTTACAAGTTGCGGCTTTCTTTGATGATAGTTGTAGTACGATTTCTTAAACTTGTCTTTTTGTTACATTTTGTGTCAATTTGATAAAAAAATAACGATTTTATCTTGAATTTTGAAATCTAAAACTAAAACGAAGAACAAATTTTTTATCTCTCTTCATTATTTTTTTCTTTATACGGTACGAAAGGGAAGAAAAGTAAGGGGGTGAAAACTTTTATTGTTGTTGTTATTTTCTTATCATTTTAAATTTAATTTTATAAAGGGTAAAATCATCACTTTAGAACAAATTTACACAAATACAACAACAACAATTTGATATCACTTTTTTGCAATTGTAGGAGAAAAAGGCTACAACTTGCAAACAAAATAAAACAAAATGCCAAGACATGTTTGGCAATTACCCCAGTATAAAGGCTATAATCCAAAGTTAATGTGGTTTCATCTTTTGAGTACTACTCATTTTGTATCTTTTAAGATACCATATGCATTTAACATAGTTTTGATGCTGAAGATACTTTCTGCAATTCATAATGGAAGCAAACAGAGAAGTAAATGTATTTAGTCAAATGGTACGATTCACTATATCCACAATATCATGGTCCTAATTTAAGCTTTCATTTCTAGTGGTCATAAGAGTCAACCCTCTCAAAATGAGGTCCACATTTTCCATGACATATAAAGACTGCCCTTTCTTCATTTATCCTTTTCACTAGTTTCTACAAATTCAATTTGGCCTCTTCTATCCTTTCTAGTCCATGCCCCCACAAAGAAAGACTCAATTTTGGATGTTCTTTCTTTGTATTTCCAGCCAAAACCCAAATTGCATCACCTCAAATTTGCCTTAGAAAATGAATTTGTGTCCTCATTGGTATGGAAAACAAATGATTTCAGCAGATTTCATTTGGTTAGGTTAATGATATTCAAGCAAGTCTTCTCCTCATTCTCTCTGTCCTCTTCTCCCTCTTGCCATTTTTAGGGTTTCCAGAAGGGAAAGGTAGGATTTTTATACTGTTCAAGCATATCCTCTTCCACATGAAACATTGTTCTCTGCAGAAAAGCTCTGTAAACAACCTTTTTTTTCCAAACGTTGTACCAAGATTTGAATTAGAAACACTGTTTAAGGAGAACCCATATGTAGTTTTTTTTTTTCCAGGGATTTGATTCATTTCACAACCTCACTCTGCAGGCCAGCTTGTTGATGTGTCCAGGTTCAGGGATTTCAGGAGAACCACATTCACAGGTATCATTAGCAAAGAGCCAAATCTGTGTATCTATATTTTAAAACATCATTATCTTGTGCACAGTGTGTGGTTAGAATCAAAACATGATAATATGTTAAGAGTTGCTATAAGACAAGTGACAACACCATGTGCCAAATCAAAATGTTGACTGATTTTAATAAGTTTTACTTGAAAATTTCCCATCTTTCTTACTCCAATTGCATATTTAGCTGGATTGAAGAAGAGGGTTGTGGGAATTCTGGCTTGTGGAGAAACAAACATGGACAAGTCTTTGCTGGAGAACTCGAAGGAGGTTCAGGAGAAGGAGGGTTTAGGGGTATTGACATGGGATGTGTTGTTTGGAGAAGTGAAGAGGCTTGGCTTCATAGCAGGTCCTATGGTGGCTGTGACTTTGTCACAGTTCTGTCTCCAAGTCATCACGATGATGATGGTGGGTCATCTTGGAGAGCTTGCTCTCTCCAGCACTGCAGTCGCCAACTCCCTCGCCACTGTCACTGGCTTCAGTTTCCTTGTAAGCTCCTCTCGGATACCCTTCTTGTGATTTCAGTTCTGGCTCTTGGTTTATGAACATGTCCCATAATAACTCTATAACTTGTTGTGCCCACTTGGCTTGGCCCGGTGGTCAGAGAGTGTGGATGGAGGTTAGGTTAGGAATTAGATTAGGCCAGACTAGGATTTCCCCATTTTCTTGCCGATAAAAAAAAAACTCTATAACTTGTTGTGACTTGTGGGTTTAATCATGAATCAAAAAAGTTGCAAACTTTGGTGGCGAAAACATGTTGCAGATGGAAAAAAGCAGTGCTTTGCATTAGTATTTTGGTGTTTTTTCGGTTGAGTTTGGTCTGATTTATAACATGATTGGACTCATTTTGGAATGGCTAGTGCACTAGAAAAGGTAGGAGCAGGTGTGAGTGAAGGTTAAGTTAGGAATTAGAATGGGCCAAAGTAGGATTTCCCCGTTTTCTCGCTGATAAAAAAACTCTATAACTTGTTGTCACTTGTGGGTTTAGTCCTGGATCGAAAAAGTTGCAAACTTTTGGGTGAAATCATGTTGCAGATGAAAAAAAAAGTGTATTGCATTGGTATTTTGGTGTTTTTTAGGTTGAGTTTGATCCGATTTTGTATCATGATCTGACTCAGTTGGGAATGGCTAGTGCACTAGAAACTCTATGTGGGCAAGCTTATGGAGCTCAGCAATACACAAAACTCGGGACACAAACCTACACTGCAATCTTCTGTCTCCTCATGGTCAGCATTCCTCTATCTCTCCTATGGGCCAACATGGAGAAAGTACTTTTAATCTTAGGACAAGACCCTTTGATTTCACATGAAGCCGGTAAGTTCATATTATGGCTCATTCCTGCACTCTTCGCTCACGCCAATCTGCAGCCACTTATCCGGTACTATCAAGCCCAAAGCTTGATCATACCTATGGTTGTAAGCTCTGTTGCAACTCTTGTCTTCCACATACCTCTCTGTTGGTTCCTAGTGTTCAAGTCAGGGCTCGGCAACATTGGAGGTGCTCTAGCTATCGGTTTCTCGAACTGGGTCAATGTGATCTTCCTCATGATTTACATGAAACACTCTGTTTCTTGTGCCAAGACCCGAGCCCCATTCTCGCGCGAGATCTTCCATGGAATTCGGGAGTTCTTCAGCTTTGCTGTTCCTTCTGCTGTAATGGTTTGGTAGGTCTTTCGGGGGTTTTCTTCTTCTTTCTTACTATGGTTTTGTTCTTATTACAATGTCTATTGTATGGTTGTTTCTTGTAGCCTTGAATGGTGGTCGTTTGAGCTTCTCATCTTGATGTCTGGGGTTCTTCCAAACCCCGAGATTGAAACCTCGGTGCTCTCCATATGGTATGCTACAAAACCAGACACTTATAGTGTCATCTTAGGTTCTTGTTCCTCAACCAAACATAATATTTATACTTTGTTGAACAGCTTGACAACAATCACAACACTCTATGCAATACCATATGGCCTTGGTGCTGCTGCCAGGTTCGGTCAGATAGCTATTGAGTACTATACATCTTTTGTTTATGATTATTCTCAACTTTAAACCGTTATTGATAGCTATTAAACGTTCAAAAAATTGCATTCATCTCTTTTTGTCAAAAATGATAAAAATGTCATTGGCCTTAATCTTAAAAAACACCATCTTTTTTCCATCTCTTTAATAGTCTTATCTTTAGGAGTCTTTTTACATCTACTAAAGCGTTTTCTACATCTAATCAAAATGCTTTTGGTAGTTATGATTCTCTTTCTTAAGATCAAGGTCAAGGGAATTTTCTGTCATTTTTGATGAATAAGAGGTATAATAGTTTTATCTTTATGGGTCTTTTTACATCTAATAAATGTTTTTGGTAGTTATGATCCTCTTTTTCGAGATCGGGGTCAAGGGCATTTTCGTCATTCTGACAAAAAAAATGTATCTGCAGTTTTTAAAATAATGTTTTAAAGTTATGAATAGTTTTGTGCAGAAGACATATAGTACTCAACAGCTATATGCAATTAACCCTTATATGTATATTACTTCACGATATCCATTGAACCCGTTATCTTTTTTCATTACAGCACAAGGGTATCGAATGAATTAGGAGCAGGAAACCCGTCAGCAGCACAAACAGCAGTCTGCGCTGTGATGCTCATTGCAGTGTGTGAGGCACTGATAGTGAGTGGTACACTCTTCGCCACCAGAAGAGTTTTTGGCTACACTTACAGCAATTCTAAAGACGTAGTTGACTATGTCACTAGGATGGCTCCTCTGGTCTGCCTCTCTGTCATAATGGATAGCTTGCAAGGGACTCTTTCAGGTCAAGTGTCTGAGTCTCTTCTCTTTTGGTTTTTTAGACATCATTACATGGTACTAACAAGTTTCCTCGGACTCAGGTATTGCGAGGGGATGTGGGTGGCAGCACATTGGAGCCTATGTCAACCTCGGAGCATTTTATTTGGTTGGGATACCGATAGCTGCTATGTTGGGTTTCTGGGCGGATATGAAAGGGAGAGGGCTATGGATCGGTATACAAATGGGTGCTCTAGTACAGACTGTTTTGCTCTCTTTGGTGACCGGGTGTACAAATTGGGAAAGACAGGTAATTTTAGGGGCGGGAAAAAAACCGAAAACCTAAAAAAAGACGAGGTAACAGATTTGAACCGGATCCTATAATCCCCGAACCAGACCTAATTGGTTACAAACAGGTGTACCGCCCCTCCTGGTCCAATATCTGGTTTTCGATATTGAAAACTAACGGTTAGCCAAAAAAACCGGGCCACGTGTATTGGGCCTAAACGATAGGCTTTGTGTCGAGCCCGTAGTTAGGGCCCAACTCCTCGGCTCACAAACTTCAATTGGCAAAAAAAATGAAAACCTAAAGAACCGGGGTAATCTGTCCAAACCGGACCATATAGTTTCCAAACCCAATTAGAAACCAATAAGATAATCGGTGAACCGCTCCTTCCTTTCTTGTCTCCGGTTTTCGAAACCGGAAACCACCGGTTAATTAGAAAAAACAGACCGATCGTGTCGGGCCTAAATGATGGGCTTTGTGTTCAGCCCACAGTCTGAGCCCAACTCTTTAGCCTATGATCTTCAACTGGCCCTTAAAACTGCCCAAAACATTGAAGCCCATGGAGTCCACCCATGCTCTCGGTCACCTGAGGCCGTTGATGCTCACGGTTTCCTTACATGGCAACAGATCCCGTCTCCACGTACATAGCTCCGATTCGGTCTCATCTTGACTCATCCTAAAACAGTACATTGGTTCATTGTTTGATAAAAAACTAGGATATCTCATACATTTAAGTTCCTAGAGTTTCTTATCTATGACAAAGCGTTAAGTTCCTATAATCTCGGGATGTTCATCTTGCAGGCAAGGGGGGCGAGGGAGAGATTGTTCGGAGGGGATATCGAATAGGCATGTATGTACGTTTGGATTATCAGCTCGAAAAAGCGGAGAAGATGAGGAGATTTTGCTCTAAACCAATGATTTTTGTGGGCTTATACTGTAAAACCTAGGAGAGGTCTTGAGGAACCAACCAGAAAAATATTTAGAAAACTGAAGATTTGTTGTAACATCCTTGTAAAATGAGACCACAAATCAATAGTTTGAATAACATTTGCATGTCCAATGTTTGGGTTTGTCTTCAATGCTTATCATATTAATGTCTGAAACATAGTTTATCAATTTTCCTATCTTGAAAGGCCTAACACAATAAAAAGGCCAAAAACATATCATGTTAAAGTTCAGTCTAAGCCAATAATATATTTGGATATGTTAAAGTTCAGTCTAAGCCAATAATATATTTGGGTTGAAACCTTGAAATTAAGAATGCGAGTGGTTTGCTTAGGCAGGGTTTGATTCGGGTTATTGGAGACGGCTGTTCGACTATGGTGGAGGGGTCTCCCTGGCTCCTAGGGAATGACCCCGTCATCCCGCCTTATACTTGCCTCATCCCGGACATGAGGGTGTCAGAGCTGGCTTCGAGCAACGGTCAGTCGTGGGACATCCCGAAACTCCAACATAATTTTCCTCCAGCCATTGTGGAGGATAAACTGCAGGTGACCCCTCCTCTCCCACATCATTCAGACAAATGGTCGTGGAAGTACAACATTCAGGGAGTTTACTCGGTCAAGGAAGGGTATAGGGCGTTATCCCGGGAGAATGGAAGATGGCATGTATCGGCTGGCACGACGGTTTGGACGGGCATGTGGGACCTAGACGTCCAACCGCGCATAAAGGTATTCCTCTGGCGGGCTTTATCCGGTACTCTACAAGTAGCGGTCAATCTACGAACCAAATTCGTCCCGATTCTGAACACTTGCCCGATTTGTCAGGATGATCAGGAGACTACCGACCACCTCCTCCTCACTGTCCGTTCGCCCGATCAGTCCGGGCTTTATCAGGTTCGCAGGTCCCTATCCCCCCCTCGGGTGCTTTACATGATTGGATGTCTTTACTGCTGCAACTTCCGGACATGTAAATGAAGAGTAAAATGAGTCTTTTTCTCTGGGAGATCTGGAAAGCGAGAAATGGAAAGGTCTGGCATAATAGTACTTCTACTCCGCAGGGTATCCTAGCTACAATTATTAGAAACCAGTGCAGTTGGTCAGAGGCCTAGAATGGCCGACCCAAACCCATTGTCGCCCCTTCTTGCGGGCAGACGAGTTGGACTCCACCGCCTCCGCATTGGTCTACTATTAATGTGGATGGCGCAAACTTTGCGGACTCAGGGCAGTTTGGATGGGGTTGGCTTTGTAGAACCGAGACGGGAGCGATTCTGGATGGGAGGAGCGGTAGTGGGCTTGGCATGCTGGGCCTCGAATATTCTGAAGCTATGGCTATTTGGCAGGCTTTGCAATGGATTCAAACATGGCATCTCTGCAAAGTAATTATTCAGAGCGATGCCCAGTATTTGGTCCACTTGATTCAAGGGTCCCACCAAGTGTTCTCCCCCTTGGGCCAATTGGTTGACGACTGTCGGACCCTCTTTGTTGTTCTCGAGGATGTTAAACTCGAGTATATTTCTAGGTCAATGAACGGAGTAGCCCACCGGCTAGCTCGGGAAGCCCGTTCTATGCATGTCCTCTCGTGGTCTGGATGCACTTAAATGTATTTTGCAACAATTCAAGTAATAAATCTATTTCATTCGTTTCAAAAAGAAAAGAATGCGAGTGAAGGTTAAATATTGGGATCAACAGTTTCATGGACTCCTAGGCTTGGTGTTGGGCCAACACTCTACCGTTGGGCCTTCAGAGCCCAAGGTACGAATCGGTTTAGAGAACCACCAATTTTGTCTTTCTCAAACCGATGTTTACCTAAGATTATTCCCATTGTTATGTTTTTCTGTTGCTTTCGCCCAAAACTTCCTGTTTCGGTTTCTTCAGTGGCGATACTTTCAGTCGTGGTCTATTTTTGACAGTGCAAATTGGTTTTCTCACCCAGTCATTATGATTGTTTTTTTATGTGACACGTAGTTTTTTTTATCACCAAAATTTATTGATGGAGCAGGTTTTCAGTATAAAAACAAGCTTAAGGGATAACCCTTCATTACAACCTTAGAGATTGCCTCACCGGCACCTCCAAACCAGTACAAACCAACCCATTTTCCAGGAACATACGTGTCTTCATATCTAGATCTCACTAACATGAAGAAAACTAACAAAACCCAACAAGAGGAAACTTACTAACAACAAGGTTCTAAAAACCAGATGAAGCAATACAGAACAACCACATGCCGCAAACAACAGAAAAATAAACCAAAAGAACAAAGAAAACTTCTAGCGCCAACCGAACACAGCAAAGTACACCAGAACAGCATCACAAAACCAGACCTCAACCAAACCCCAATACCCCTAACTACCCTAACCCCCCACCAGTTAATCCTTAGAACAGGCCACACCCGGCCAGGTCAACTTGACCCATACACATCACACGGTGGCCACACCGTGAGGTGCCTACAATAGGGGCGAGAGGAAAAAACCCAGAGAAGGATATGTGACACATAGTACTTACGCATGGGGGGGGGGGGGACAAGAAAGAGACTAGACGATTAGCCTAACCTTGGACGACTCCTCCAAATGACGAGAGAAAAAAAAACGAAAGACAACGACTAATAGGGTGAGAAGAATGACGTCAAGGAAATACACTTAATATGTGTGTTGTGTGGGTGAGACTCAAGAATGATAGAGAGACAAATAAGATGAGAGGGATTGGAACGACGAAATGAAGAAACGACGACTACTGGCGCAATGTAGAATTTATTGGATGGTCCGGTTGTTGTGTTTTTCCGTCGGTTTGAAAACTTCCGGTTTTAGTTTCTTCGGTACCGATACTTTCGCTTTTTTTATCAACAAACCAATTTTAAATTAAACATCTTTAGATGATAAAGAGGAGTTACAAGGGTGGAAATGAAACATGAAGGAGCATTCCTTTCGGAACCTCAAGAAGCCCCAGCCCCACACCGGGGAAGACCAACAACCACAATGAATGGGTACGCAGACTCTGAAGAAACAACAAGAAGCCCCACACCGGGGAAGACCAACAACCATAAGGAATGGGTACACAGACCCTGGATGAAACAACCACAGACAAAGAAGGAGTACGTAGACCCTGAAGCTAACAACCACAAAAAGAAAGGGTTTAGCACCCAAATTTGACAGCCATGAAGCCCTAAAAAGGAATAGGTCTTGAAGCCTTATTTTTCAACCATGAAGCACATGCGACAACACACTTTGGGGAGAAGCATCCAACTATCAGGCCCAACCAGAAGACCTCCCAACCCTAACCTTGAAAGGATAGAACAACTATCATCTCCAAAGAGCTGCTAACCCTCGAAGGAGAAGATGACAATAACTAAAAAGCCGGCGGCCAACCCCGCTAACGGTAGAGACAGACCCGGATAACCATACATACCATAGGAGATGGCTTCTGAAGGGGGCAAACAACGCCCAAGAAACTGGCCGACGGTCAACACCTTTGACTGACGAGCTCGAACCACACTCGGTTCGAGATGAAAGGAAGCCAAAACAAACAGGTATGTATGAACGGGTCGGAGAAGACTAACCAAACAAGGGAGGAAAAAGGGAGTACCTCAGAAAAGTCGACCTACAATCTAGAGACCGGGTGGCGAAGCACCAGAAGTAGCTAGAATAGCTCAACAACGATCCAAACCCAAAAGGATGTGGAAGCGCGTCCCACGTCTTGAGCTAGAGCTAGACACCTCCAACGACCTGCGAGAAGCTCCTCCAACAAAATCGCAAGACAAAGAGGCTCGCACTCAGCCCTCCGAAACCTAATTTTGGCAAACACCGAAAAGAGGCCCAAAAAGGGGGAGGACCGGTGTTTCTACCGAGTACGAGCTCAAAACTCTAAGCCGGCAGCAGCAAGTCAACACTTCTGAGAAACAAAAATTAGAATGCGAGTTGAGCGTTCCGAAACTGAGACCAGTAACACCTCGCCGAACGACAACGAGGACCCGAAGGGGAAGGCCTGTAGTGATACCGAACACGATCCAATCCGAACCTAGACAGAGGAGACACCAAAGCCAGCAAGCAGTGTCTGAGTGAGAAGAAAGAGCCTGAAGAGCATGAGCAACTAAACCAAAATCGCTACAATCACCAACCAAAAGGTCGAGAAAGGAGTCTCACGCCGGAACTAGAAAAGGCACCGAAATCCTCGATAGGTACACATCAAAGGCCAGCTCGATTATGAATGGAGGAGCTCGAACTCAGCTCTCCTAAACCCAATTCCAGCCTACACCGAGAAAAGGCCCAAAGGGGGAGGACCAGTATTTCTACCGAGAACGAGCACAAACTTCCAAGTAAACCGCATCAAGACATCATTTTTGAGGATCGAAGGCTGAAATCGAGCTGAGCGTTCCGAAACCGTGACCAGTAACCCCTCGCCGGCCAACACCAAAAGAGGATCCAAAGGGGAGGCCTGTAGTTATACTGAGCACGAAACAACCCGAAGCCGGAAAGATCTGACCCAAGGCCAACAGAGAAGGGTAACACCACGATCGAGCACCCGACCAACACACTCCAACAAGCAGATTGAGGGAAATCAACACTTTCGAGGATCGAATGCTGGACACGAACTGAGCGTTCCGATATCGAGAATGGTAACCCCTCGCCGGCCAACACCTAGCGAGGAGCCGTAGGAGAAGGCATGTAGTAATACCGAGCCCTAGCCAGCCTGAACCTAGAGAGAAATGCACCAAAGCCTGAAGAGAAACGGAATGCCACCACCGAGGGACCGAACAGTAACCAGCTTCCAACACAACACGACCGGCCGAAGACCGAACAGAAAAGCACTGAGCGGAAGGAGCTGAACCTGCAGCCCTTGAAACGGACCCGAGCCTACCCGAATCAGCCCGGCACGGAACTGCCCGGCCCATCCCAAAACCCGGCATAGCCCAAAGTCTGCCGGGCCCAACCCAAAACCCAACCCGGTCAGCAACCCGACCCGGAAACCAGATCTGACCTTGTCCGGCCGGGAACCGAACTCCGGCTACCGCTCAAGCCAAGAAGAGGAGAGAAGGGAGGAGAACCCCAAGGCTGCAGAACCAACATGAGGGTAGCAAGACCAGATCGAACACCTCACCTCCACACGGCCGAGACGCACCCACACCGAGGTTAGGCAGCACCACAGGGGACGACCAGACGGTCGAGACGCCACCACTTCGAGGACAGGCACGCCACGAGCCTCAAAAGGTCACCGAAGCAGCCATGACACACTGCCAAACCCACCGAGCAGCAGCACCAAGCCGACGACGACTTCACATTAGGAAAACAGAGCAAGTCCATAAGAGTAGGACAGGTTCGAGAGAGAGCTCATGAAAGGAGGTGAAAGGAAGGATAAGAGAAGAAGAAGGGCAAGGGGATCCTCGCCGACAACAACCAAAGCCAGAGGGCGAGTCCGTCACCGGAAAGGACGAGGAGAAGGACAGTGACTGTGGGGTGATCGATACTTTCGCTTGTGGTCGATTTCCGAACCTATATATTGGTTTGCCCACCCATAGTTATTGCATATTTGCATTGACTTTTGTTTTGTGAGACACATGTTACTTGTGCATTGGAGAGCCAATAAAATGACCAGTAAGATTAGTCCAACCTTTAGGGACCCAGAGGACGAAATTATCATCCTGCTTGCTGCTCGTGTCCGTTTCCCTTTACAAATCGGCCAATCTTAACGTTTTTGCCCACAACCAAGGCCTCAAAAGTCTTGGACAAACTGCAAGTGTACGATATTATATTGTTTTCAACTATTCGAATATAGGAAACGGCTCTACCTGATTCCTCTTAATTAACTCTCAATTACTATGTCACCAAACAAGTTCTGAAACTCCAACCGATAAGACTCAAACAGCGGTGTGAAACAGAGAATCAGATACCTAACCAAATTTTCTTACATTGGTGAAACCCTACCACGTGAGCACAGTAAAATAAACGAGGTACACGTGCAGCTATGTCCACAGACCGAGTTTTCGGTTCGATCTCGTTCAGTGTATGATTACTATACATCATTAAAATACTCGAACACATAATTAAGGGTATTAAAAAATAATTGTCAATTTGTTTCGTCCGTTTATCAGTCCGGTTCGCTATCCATTCCATCCGCATATATGAGTAAATATTTATTGATCGCAACAATGTGAGCGGATTAGAGTAAATAGATTCGTGGATGATTTACTTATCCGCACATGTTACCAAACGCAGTTTCATACATAGAGTCCATCCGATCATATTACGAACCTCATTACTAGTCGATCTAACTACACGTGTAAAATCAACATTTTTATAATAAAATGAAGTGTAATATTTTTTGTAATATAATCATGTGTCTAAAAATTACTTAAATCAGAAAATGATACTAGTTATATCCAATCTACTTACGTATTTCATAACTTTTTTTTTTAACTACATATTCATTTGTTATGTACAAATCGTGAACCAAAAAACTCTAAATTCGTATACGTCCTCAAAATGGATATCCGTTCATAAACATCTCTATACATGATTCACGTGAGTGAGAAAGGCCTGTCTTCTTCCTCTTTAACTCTTATGATTAGTTTAGGTTAAGGTCTTGTAAAACAGCTACGGATCTACAGGATCAAAGAGAGAGACACATGGAAGAGACTTTATTGGTGGAGGTTTCATGAGAATAACAACTCTTTAACAACTCTTTGTCTGCTTCCTCTTTACTCTCATTTACTATATGCATTAGGCTGTAAGCGACTTATCATAAACATATTAATTATAACATATCTGACTTCCACTGAAAATTTATGTCTCACATATATTTTATATTTTATACGTGAATGTGTCTCAATATCCATCTCATTCATGCAGGTACATGATTTTGACGTATAACATGTTTTAAGAATGTGATAATTGTAAGTAACGTATGGCGAGGTTTGCAATTGATTGATATAAATGTTGTGGGTTCTCATCTTTACAGTTGTCAATTAACTTTTGAGTTTTGTATTTTTTTCAAGAATTGAACTTCTCGTTAAGCATGTTTGGATTCATAAGAAAGACAACTATATGGAAGCAAATAACAAAAGTGAAATCACATGAACAACAAATTATGTGTCTCACATATAGTATCTCGCTGTTCAGCCAACTCAATCTTAACCCGCGACAACCCCATCTTGTCTCTGTCGACGACGGCCATGGCTCCGACCATGGTTGTTACCGGCGGTGGTCTCTCTCGTCTCTCCTTCCTTTCTCCTTTTTCTCTTTTCCTCCCCTTCTCTGTTCGCTTACTCCGCCTCTGATATGAAGCCCCGGCTGCGTCATCGCCGGTGAAAGATTGTGGTTGTGGCCGGAGTTACTGTGACGTTCTCCTGCCAGACTCGGGTTGTTGGAGTTCGTTGCTGCCTCCCAGGTCTCGAGCTCGAGATCTGGTTGCGAACCAGATCAGTCCGTCCCGTGTCTCGCCGGTAGCTCCTCTTGTCGGCATTCAAAGGTTGATGCCAGACTAGGCTCGCCTTCTATTGCAGTTGCTTTTGTTCATCGGAGGGGCTTGGTTGCATGTGCTCGGGTTCACCGGAGTCGGGCCTCATCTTCCCGGAGCTTTGTGGTTTTTGGTGGTCGTTGCTGCTGGAGCTCCTTCTCACCGGAAGGTGTAGTGGCTGGAGCTCGCCAGACTGTGTTGTTGCTACAGCTCGCCAGAGGGTATCCTCTTCGGCCCGTGTGGTTTTCAGGCAGTCTTCGTCAGAGATCCTGCTCGCCGGAGCTCATCTCCACTGCGGGGGTCTTGGATCTGGTCTCTAGCAGATTCGGGTCTTCTTAGCCTCGCCGGCGTGTGGTGGGTGCACTTCTGGAGCCCTCATCCGTCCCGCTCTTTTTCTTCATCAGAGAAGTGGTTCCAGCTCCATCGTGAGAAGTGTTTCCGTGAAGGATTAGGTGTGGTTTTGGTTCGGGCGGAGGTGTTCGGATAGCGTGCTTTCGAGTGGTAGATGTTGCTCGGTCAATGTTTTTGGATCGCTCCGTGAAGTTGGGCTTTCTGTGGAGCGGTTTCGTGGGGTGGTTTTCCTTTGATGCTGAGTTTGTCATGATCTCCGTTTTTGGTGTTGGCCATCGAGGTAGCAGCTCTTTCGTGTCTCTGGCGTCGATTTGTTTCAGATCTGGTCGTGGGACGCTTTCTTCATCCTCATGGGTGCTGATTATCGCGGATATGATCCAGTCGCGTTTGGTGACTCGGTTTGGAATATGGGGAAGCATCCTTATGGATTTGAAGTCTTGGGTTAGTTTTTGTCGGAATCTTTGGTGTTGGCCATCGGTAATTCCTTTCTTTTTGTTGTTCTGCTCTTAGTAGTCGGTTTTTACTGTTGACGGCTTGGAAGTCTGAGCTCGTACTTGGTAGAAATATCGGTCCTCCCTTTTTGGGCCTTCTCTCGGTGTTGACCATAATTAGGTTTAGGAGGTCTGAGTACGTGCTCCTTTGTCTGTTTTGTCCCTTGCGGTCTCGTTAAAGAGTATCTCTCGTGTCGTTGGAGGTGTCTAGTTTCAGCTTTAGTCGTGGGATGCGCTTCTTCATCATTTTGGGTGTGGATCGTTGCGAAGCTGATCTATCCGCTTCTGGTGGTTCGTTTGGTTCCTCTTGTGCTTCATGGTTGGAAAATCCGAGTTATAAACCCCTTTTGTGCGCTTTATGGTTGGAAAATCTGGGTGTTAGACCTTCTTCTGTTACTAGTTTAGCGCTTCATGGTTGTAAAATATATGGGAAACTTGAATCCATTAAATTCGTTATGGTATGAAATAAGTTAGACTTATCAAAATTTTAACAATCCATTATGGAAAATACACCACTGTTATCTTCGTTGTGTGTAGGGTTTTTTCTGCACCTCCTATAGTGTCATCCTCTTTCTCCAACCACTCATCATGCACCCCTAGTCTTAATTGTTTCCTAGTCACAACCGCTCTTTTCTAAGGTGCCTCAAAGACCATCTCATGAGGTGATCAATCTGAGACGTCTCTCTTAATTTGTACAAGACATCAACTGGTCCTCAACTTCTCCACCATGAATCATGCAACCATAATTCTCTCTTGGCCCCTCCGATATCAACTCCTTTAATGGTCGATGACCTCCTTGGTCTCCAAACAGGACTCAGATTCATCTCCCTTATGAAGATTGAAGATTAGGTGATCGAGGTACCCCTCGAGCCGGAGGACGACAACAAGATCTGCAAGCGTTTTGGCTTGGCAAGAAAACTCCTTACGTCTCGGTTGTACAACACCAAGGCCCTCTACGAGCTCATGAAAAATGCCTAGTGGTCAAGGACTCGGCCATGGAATCACAGTCTTCTACTTTGCGTCACAGGATGCAAAGGATCGGATGCGAAATGGGGAGCTCTGGTGCTTCAAGCGGGTGTCGCTCATCTTGGAGGATCTAACGCCCCGGGTGGTGGCACCAAACCCTTAAATCAACTGTATTCAGATGAAGGTGCGAGCCTCCAACATCCCACTGGATGCTATGACGATGACAACGGGAACCATGATAGGAATGATGCTCGGGGCTGTGTGAAGCTGACTCGCGGCAGATGGGGCTTATGTTGGGGCAAGGCTCCTTAGGTCCGGTTCTAGTTGGATCTTATGAGGCCACTCTGTTGATGTTTGGTGATGAGGTTTCCAAACCATGGTTTTTCTAGTTCGTGTTCACTTGCAATACGATCGTCTCCCACTCTTTTGTTTTGCCTGTGATCGTGTGGGCCACGTTCGGAACAATGACCAAGTTAGGATCATGCATCTTCTAGATTTGACATGTCTTTACTGACTGATAGCACTCTCCAACTTGGTCGGAATCTACGCACAGACATGGATACTCCGCAGTCGACTGACCACCCACCCGTCTTACCACAACCCTCGACAGTTTGTTGGCTCTATCGAAAGACTAACCAAACACCCAACCGCCACCACCGAGTGTCACCCTAGTGGCGCACGATCTTCTGACTAAGCCTTCGTCGTGTGATTGGGGTGAGAAGCTTAATGGAGCCTAATATCTTGAAGTGGGCTCAAGAGGAGAATTTGGCCCGACCTTCTCTTTCATCATGACGTACGATCTTCTGACTAACCAAGGTTGGGTAGATTCAGGCCAAATGATGGAGGTCCACGGGGAATTCTCCAAGCATACTTCAAAGACCCACTTCTTGTTTGGGTCTTCAATAAGTGTTTTAGAGGGCGAGACAAACAAGAAAGGAAAATATGAGGCCCACCCCTTGAGCATGCGGCCTTAGGGCAGAGTATGACTTAATTGAGGAAGGAAACATGGAGTTTCCATCCTAGGGTAAGAATATGGACAACTCCCAAAAGATCAGGCAATGACTATCAAACACTCCCATCAAGTTCAATGAGATGTCCTCGGGATGACGAGAATTCGATAAGGAGGACTATCCCGCTCCTGTCAAGGTCAACTAGTTTTGGCCTCTCTCTTCCGCCAACTCATGGGTTCCTTGGACAAATAACGTACCCCCCATATCACCTTACGAGGCCTTCGTACGAGACCGACATGCATTCAAGAGATCTAGTAGGATCTGAATCGAGATATGAGTGGTTGTGTTTGGATCTCCTTTTATTTTCTGCTCTTGTTTTATTGGTAGCCACACATGGCACTACACTAGAAAGTTACTTTCCCAGCTGAAAATTTAGTTCGTTCGGTAATGAAAGTTTAATTACCGATTAAATTAAGTTTGATCGTTATTGAAGCTTTCATAACTGACTACATTAAGTTTGGCCAATAATGAAACTTTCAATACCAACCATTTTTTTTAGTCTGTATTGAAAGTTTCATTACCGACCAAATCTATGTTTGGTCGAGTAAGTTGTACCAGATTTATTAAACCAACAACACATTATGCCTTCAAACTGCCCTTGAAACTCTTCTTCTTCTTCTCCCACCTCTGAGTTCTACAGACTTTTCCTCCCCTAAATCATCAATCCTTCCAAAAAAAAAACTCATTTTTGTCTCTCAAAGTTTCGATTTACTCTTTGGTGTTGATAACAAGTACTTATTAAAGCTAACTAAAGGTAAGTTTTCTAAGTATACATTTATTATTTTGTTAGTTATTATTTATAATGATTAATTTTTGGTGTTGAAGAAGTTGTATTATTTGTTATATTTATTCATTATACTTTTGTTAGATTTATTCATTATATATATATATATATTTGATAAATGATGGTTTTATTCAATAGCTTTGGAATAATAGATTACAAAGCTGTGGGGAAAAAGTTCCCAAAACACTTCCCATCATTATGCGACCATATGTGGCACCACTCGTGGAAGACGTGATTTGTGAGCAACATGACGATGTTGAACATTCTGATGATGAAGAAGAGTTCAACGATGACGATATGTTGTCTGATGAAGAAGAAATGTTATCATCGGATGACCAATGGTTTGACGACGAATAAATTGTATTGTAATCAAATATAACTTGTATTTTAATGGAACATTTAATTATTGAACACAACATTGATACAGTTCCGAACATGGTCTAGAACGAACAAAAAATATAGCAAATTCCAATACTCTATTTTTCTTACATTTCGCCAGTAATGAAATCCATTACCAATTGAATCTCAGTTTGTTGGGTAATGAATAATATGATATAAAAATAATTCCAAGTGTCGAAATGAAAACGACGTCGTACCACTTATAGTTTCATGACCGACCAACCTGATTTCGTCGCTAATGAATTCCTTATTAAGACTCACAATCGGGAGCCTCTCGTCATTCTCTCCGGTTTCTGCCTCTCTTCTCTACCGATTCTCTCTTCACAACCCACTCTTTATTCTTCCGCTCGACGTATGTACGTTTCACCTATTTCTCTTTACTCTGAGAAGCCGTCACAACCTCGAGAAGCAACTCTGATGATCGGTCGTGTTCCGTGATCTCCTCCTCCTCCTCCCGAGCCCTCTATGTCTAAGTAACTCCCAAGTTTTTTGGTTAGATTTTAGGGATTTTTTTCTAGAATTTAGGTTAGAATCAAAATTAGTTTGATTTTAGGTTAAATTTTGGTTACATTTTATGATTGGTTTTAGGTTAATATTATGTTAGATTCCGAATTAGTTTGATTTTGGGTTAAACTTTGGTTAGATTTTAGGTTCAATATTTTCTTTGATTTTAGGTTGGAATCCGAATTAGGTTTGATTTTAGGTTGGAATCTGGATTAGGTTTGATTTTAGGTCGAATTTGGTTAAATTTTATGTTAATATTAGGTCATAATGCAATTCAGATTGATTTTAGGTTGAATTTTGGTTACATTTTAAGTTAGAATCCAAATTAGGTTCAATTTTAAGTTGGAACCGAATTGATTTTAGGTTGAATTTTGTGGGTATTGATTGTTTTAAATTGGTAAAAGTAATAATTAATCATTTAGTTTTGTTTTAGTTTAGAATTATAGTAACGAATTAGTGTTATATTTGATTTTAGGATTATTAATTATAATGTTAGGATTTAGGGCTTCTTCTCTTGTTTGGTTTTGTGAAAATTTAGAATCGGTTAGAAATTTGGTAATTAGCTAACTTACATGAATGATATTGTAAGTAATTAGATGGTTGTCTCCTATTAATTTGAAATTAGTTTCAAATGAAAATGTCTTAGGAATGATGCTGGATTATTCTTAATTTTACGTGATTGGCTTTGAAATTAGATGAATTGTAAATTAAAAATTGAATGATAACATTTAGGAGTTCGATATTAAGGAATCTTCGTTTAATGATTTTGAGATAAACGAGGATAAGAAATCAGGAATTTATTTGAGGTTAATGTCTCTTTATTAGTTAGATTTTAGGTTCGAGTTACTTTAATTTTAGAAATTGTTATATTTAGTAATTGTAATGGACGATTTTGATTTTAGTTTTTTAATATTTGTAATTTTTAGAATTAGTAATTGAATTTATATATTTTTTAAATATATAAGTGATTTTAGAAATTTCTAAAACCTATGTAGTTGTATAATGCATAATCACATTACATAGCTAGATAGTTTAATTAATATGTTTCAAGCTTTTGTAATGTATGATACTGAAAGTCGATGTAGTGACCTTCCTTAGGTTACACCTTTGGGGATGAGGTGATATAGTGGAACAAGATTCCCCGCTCAGTCTCAAGATGGATCCCACTTCAATCGTCAATTGTCAGACTAATTGGGACCGATAGTCGGTGCTACTTCTTCCGCGATGTCGGTCTCGTTGGGTCGGAAGGCCCCCGCATACGCTCTAAGGAGAAATCCGACCAAGACAACATTACCCTTGCTACACTCATGGAGAAGGGTAACAAGAAGAGGGGGTCACCAAGGTATTGCGGTCCGAGAATCTAGTCAACGCTGAGGGGAATATCAAGATGGACTGGGATGAGGATAAGGCGATTCCCATATGCAAGATTATGGAACACATGCACGTGATGGACATCGGGTCCATAGTTTTGCAGCTGCCTCCCGATGACGATAAAGTTCAATGACCTTCACTTAACAAGGAGGTTGGTGCTTTGGAGCCAACTAACTGTAAGTACCATAGAATTTTGATGTACTTTACCTTTTTAGATTCTTTTCTTAATTACTAATGTCCGAGTTACCCATTTTTTAGTGCTTGTATGATTTTGTCGAAGATAACGCCCCGCTACTGATTTATATAAAGAGGGTTGCCAAGAATCGGTTGGAGAAACGAATGTAAGGATTGGTGGGCGAAATATACGGAGTATAAGTAAAAGAAAGACAGATCCCCTTACGGTGACATCCTTGAGGAGTTCGTAACCTACCCCGAGGACTGGAAGTGGCTTCTTCATCACTGAGTTTCACTCGAGCATATAATACCTTAGACCAAAAATGAGTTGAAACCCTATGGGGGTGTAGGTCGCTACTTGACTATGCATAAGGATACAAAACCTACAAGACGTCTGAGTCCCTCTCTCCCAACATCAACGTTGGATTGAGGTATTTCTTGCCTGGCGATCCACATTCCCTGACCAGGCTACGCGGGGTATGATTTTCATCATTCGACGCTTGCATTAAATTACAGCATTCAATTACTGTTGCAATTAACCTTTTGTTTTTTATTTTCTCGCCTATCTCAGCAAAAAATTATAACGTCCCAAGAAGACTTCACTGAGACCCTAGCCACGCAAGAGTCCGGTGTAGATGACATGCCACTCTCTCTCGTGGAGAAGAATCTCTTAGAGATTGAAGCGATCACCAAGGCGGTCGTCCAATCTATGGGACAATTCCAAGCCAGAGTCGGGAAGAAAGTAAGGGTCCGACGGGTATGGGATGTTGGCGGTTCATCCAATAGTACCTCTTACGAGAAGATGGATGAGCTCATATGTCAAGTCGCGGACCAAACTTGTCAAGCCGAGGACCAAAAACGTCAACTCGCAGGGCAACAAGATTTTATAGGTGCACTATCCGAGGAGAGGAAGCGGGACAAGAAAAGACAAGAAGATATGGCCAAATAACTCGACTAACTCTTGAGTATCATCACCAACCAGGGCCCTGAATTTTGTTATCGCAGTCGTCGCAATGACAATTTCAACTAGTTACCTTTCTCTTTGACTTTAACTATTTTTTATTGTTGGGATACATATTACTATTTATGGTTTCGTTGCTATGATACTTTTAGTTTCATTATATAATTGTTACCTTTTTTGTTTTGATGAATATTAGTCTGGTTTGGATGGATTTGCAGTATAATTTTCATGTAATGCACGTTTGGGTACACGATTTATAAAAAATATATTTTAAAATCTTTTGTTTAACTTAGTCCGACCGAATTTTAATCATTGGTCGGTAATGAATCGAAACACTTTCATTATCGACAAAACCATTTGGCCGGTGTTGAAAATTCATTATCGACCAAATGGAACGACCAAGAATAAACTTTCATCACCGACCAAGTTTTGACACCCTAAAATTTCGGCCGTAATGAAATAAAAAAAATTGATTCATCATCGATGGAATATACCCAACGAACTAGCAAACATCACCGATCGAATAGGTTGGTCGGTGATGAATTCTTTTTTTATCAACAAGTAATATATAAAGCTCAACCTTTTCAAAGAATGAAAAAAGAGGGCAAAAAACCATGACATGGGCATAGCCCGAAAACTCTGAGGATCGAACTAATTTCGGCTTAAATAAAAAATATCAAGAGGACTGAACAAGTCTAAGCCTCAAACCAAAAATCAGAAAAAAGACCCGAGCACTGACATAAAAGCTCAACCTTAATAAAATCCCAACAAGGAGAGAAAACATAGTAAACAGGTCGAAGAAAGGTCGAAGAACCGGATTTTACAAACATGAAGTACACGGAAGCCAACAAGGGCCATAATAAAAGGTCTCAAACCATGATTTTCCTACCATTAAGCACACCAGAAATAATGAGGCTATAGCCCTAATTTTCCAATCATTAAGCACAAACGATAGTATAAATTACCCAACCGACCTTCAAAGAAAGGAGAGTACCTTGTCTCATCAGGATCATCAACCTATCACACAAACTGGAGGACAATCACTGAAAAGTCGGCGACCAATACCGCAAACGACAATGATAGATCCGGAGGTCAAAACCCACCAGAACACACTAAACCCAAAATTCGAATTTGAAGGCAAACAACTAAAAGATATTATGGCCAAACCACTCGCCAGCGGCCAACACCATAAATCAACGAGTCCTAACTACAAATGTGGAAGGAAGCAGATAAATACCAAGAGAATAACGATAAAAGGGATAATGAGGGGACCCACATCTTAAGCAGAAGAGAAGGAATACCAGTAACCTACCAGTAGCCCGACAAACCTCCAGATCCTTGACGATCAACACCCGGGGGATGAGGAAACGCGCCCCACAACCAAATCTGAAATGAGACGCCAAACAAGAAAACGAACCACCAGACGTAGCTGGACCAGATGTACAACGAGAATCTTCCTAGAAGATGAAGAAGTGCGTCCCACGACCATATCTGTAAGTAGCCACCTTTGATGACACGAGAGAGTCTCCACCAACCCCACCAGGAGGAGTAGATCTACAACAGAGTCGGATACACTAGTGGCCAACACAACCAGACCGAACTCCTTGAGTCCCCCGCCACCACATCTCACAATCACGAAAGGACAATTGAAACCGAGGAGAATCAACAAAGCTTCATTTCCGAATTCAAATCCGACCAAACCACGCCCAGAGACGCATGTCACCACGTACCACACACGACCAGTTCTCCAGCCACAAAGGTTGAGTATGGAATGCATCCGAACGGAACAAAAACGTCAAAGCTCCAAGGACCAGAGCGGCCATAGAGACGTTCATTTTCTATTATCGAGCCAGGGCGTTAGGCTCACTCAGACTATCATCTGATTCGTTTATTTTATTTCATCTTATATAAGAGCTAGAAGTAATAATATGCACTTCTTATTTGACTAAAAAAAACTCAAACTAAAATCAAGTCATAGATATCGGATCGACATATTATAGTCCCGACAGCATTCAACAACCACCACAAAGTCTTTTAAAGCATCAACAAACCTACACATCTCTACATACTAAGGTGCCATCAACGAGAGAGAGAGAGAGCTCCATGGAAGAGAGCTTGGTGGTGGTGGTGGAAGGAGAAGCCAAGAGATCAAGCAACGATGGAAAGCTCAGCACACTGGTTCTGATGAGCAGAGAAGCCAAGAGAGTCGGGTACATAGCAGCTCCCATGGTGGCTGTGAACTCGTCTCTCTACTTTCTCCAGATAATATCGTCGATGATGGTGGGTCATCTCGGCGAGCTCTCTCTCTCAAGCACCGCCATAGCCATCTCTTTCTGTGCCGTCACCGGCTTCAGCTTCATGGTAAGTCCTCTCTTACACACCCACCTCTTCAACCTGCCATGGTCACATGTTTTGTTTCCTCGTACCTGTATAAATCTTGTCTTCTTGCTTTTGTCTATGAGTTGTTTTCTGTTTAGGTTTTTGTGTCCAGTAGGATTTCTACCACTAAAAAGTTAAATCTTATCAATTGTGAAAATAACCTTTTAAAATAATTTTTTATTCTTTTTTTATGTGGTTCAACATAAAGCTTCAAGACTCTTATCACGAATAGGGTAGGTTATTTACACATGTACGATAATAAAATTGGATATTTATATCTAGACTTCAGATCACAAGATGGAGGTGACAAATAGGTTGTGTATCAAACCAGACATTGATATCATATAGATTTTTGTTTGAAAGAGTTACTTATATCGGATCGGACTTTTACAATTAAAAGATCAATTTTGGTAGTTAGCATGATCGTAACTTTTTCTTATGTGGGTTTCTATGTAATATTTCCTCTCACAAATAGGATTGAACATCTGTATATGAGTTAGAGTAGAACTGGATGAGAGTACATAGTGTATGTGAAAAACAAGTGTAATGGCGAACCAAAGCCTAATATAATACAATTTCTTTGTTTAGATACATCATTTTCATAACTACAATGTCAATCTTATTAGTCAGATGTGACTCTAACAATAATAACTATTTTTCAATTATTCTTATATTTTTTGGATATGAGTTCAATGTAATACTTCAACCTGCGTTGATGGCGCAGGTTGGAATGGCAAGTGCACTGGAAACGCTAAGCGGCCAAGCCTACGGTGCCCAAGAGTACCGAAAGCTCGGGACACAAACCTACACTGCAATGTTCTGTCTCTTCCTCGTCTGCATCCCGATCTCCATCCTATGGATTTACATGGAAGAGCTACTAATCTTCCTAGGACAAGATCCTCAAATCTCCCAAAAAGCCGGCCAATACGCAATGTGTCTCATCCCTTCACTCCTTGCTTACGCCGCTCTCCAACCTCTGATCCGCTACTTCCTCATGCAAAGCCTGATCATCCCTATGGTCTTGAGCTCTTGCTTCACTCTCTGCTTCCACATAGTCCTCTCCTGGACACTGGTCTACAAGACCGGACTCAACAACCTCGGAGCAGCTTTCTCGACATCTATCTCGTACTGGCTCAACGTTCTTTTCCTAGTATTGTACATGAACTACTCTCCCGATTGTGAGAAGACGCGAGCCCCGTTCTCTCGGGAGATCTTCCATGGCATGGGACAATTCTTTCGACTTGCAGTCCCTTCTGCCACTATGATATGGTACTTACATATAACCCCTGACCGGTCTGCTACACCTAACTATATCTGTTTTCACCTAGTTATACCTAACTATAAAAAATTCAGGTAATATCCCCAGTACCCGATTTTCGCTTCACTACACTGCTCTTTTGTAGTAAAAGTGAATTTTTTGAAAATTATCTCCTAAATGAAAGTAATAGTTGTGTGTAATTAAATGAAAATCATGAATAGATAGATGTAACTGGATTTAATTTTTCTTTATTGTTGTTGATATGATAATGTTTGGCTTTTGATGATTGCATAGTCTTGAATGGTGGTCCTTTGAGCTCCTCACGTTGCTGTCTGGTCTTCTTCCGAATCCTCAGCTAGAAGCATCGGTTCTCTCTGTTTGGTATGTTCTCTATCATTACACGTTACACAGTATAACAAAAAAGGGATCATTGTCAAAAGAGTACAGTATTCATTGTTTTTGTAATTTATGAGCCTCTTCTTTTATGATTTCAAAAAGTATGATGAGTTTGTCTTTTTATTATAATTTGTAAAAGAATGACAATTTTATTTTTATAATTTAGTTTTATTAAATAGTGTGTAGAAAACAAACAAAAATCAAGACTTTCATACTTTTGATTTGTTTTTTGTTTTACCGTACAAAGAGCAATAAATTGAAGGGTGTTTAGAGCATCTCCAATACTAACATGTTAGTACTATTCGTGCTGACTGTTGGATTAAAAATATAATATTTCAATCACTTCTCAACCAACCAGCAGTATTAACAGTTAACACCCTCTAATACTATTTTTTCTGTTGGATGTTCGAATAAATTAATATTAAACATAATACTTTTATTGAAAAAACACACATTACACGAAAAAGAAGTTAGTAAAAATAATAAATAAAAAATATTAATGGAAATTTATAAAAAAAATATAAAAAAGAAGTTAATAAATGAAAAGGAATTAACAAAAAATAAAGAAAATTAAAATGAAACAAAAATATATGAAAGTTAATAAAAGAATTAGTAAAAAAAATATTATGAAAATTATTCAAAATAAAAAATATTTAATAAAAGAATTCAAATGAAAAAAATTTTACAAAAAAATAATTAAATAATTAAAAATTATAATAAAAGAATTTAATAAAAAATTATAAAGGAAAATAATTAGAACTAATTTTTTTAAAAAAAGTGTATATAAATTTAATAAAATGATTTATATAAAAAAGAAATTTAAAAAAAGAAATGAATTTAAAAAACTGGAAAAAAAACATTAACAAAAGAAAAAAGTAAAAAAAATTAAAGGGATAAACAAAAAAGATAATACTCACCGCCAATGACTAGTACTGTGTTATCTTTACCGTTGGTATTCACCATTAACACCGAATTGTCGATTTAACGTCGACAAGACGTCAGCTCAATGCCAATGTTTTTTCTCCGCCAACGGCTTACTGTCGGCTTTATCACCAACATTGAAAATGCTCTTAGATCTTGAAAGAGAAAATCATCATTCTGATCTTTTTATACGGGTAACAAAAAGAAAATTTTAGACAACTTTTTGCAATTACAGAACATGACTACAAATTATAGAGTACTTTTTTCGGTCATCCCTAGCACAAAATAAGGTTTATGAAAAAAAAAACATGACATGATGTCTGAACTTCTTGCAAAACAGTCTCTCTACGATCACATCACTCTACAGCATAGCCGACGGGATCAGCGCTGCAGCAAGGTTAACTTTATCCCTCCTCGTATACATTTATATATAGGGATGCAATCCCTTGTAAATAATAATTTAATGTCGATGGTACAGCACGAGAGTCTCGAACGAGCTCGGAGCGGGGAGGCCTGAAGAAGCTCGACTCGCAGCCTATACTACGATCTTTCTGGCCTTCTCGGAAGCAGCGATAGTGAGCTCGGTCCTCTACGCTTTCAGACAAGTTTTTGGCTACACTTTCAGCTACGAGGTTGAGGTTGTGGATTATGTGACAGACATGGCTCCTCTCATATGTCTCTGTGTCATCATCAACAGCTTCCAAGCTGTTCTTTCAGGTTCTTCTCATGACTTCAGTTTACTACTTTTTTGTCTATAAGAAAACGACCAAATCAACTAAAAGCTCAAACCGTAATAATTGGTAACTCCGAAATAATAGGATTTGAATCTATATCCATGAAAAAACCTGGATCTATTATCTTATTAGGGAATCTACTCAATTAAATGCTCAAGCTGAGAGTAGCCTGTAAACCGAACGGTTCGTTGAAACCGGTCAAACCGAAAACCTTGGTCTCGATCCATGGGTTATGATTTGGGTTGTGGATTAAAAAATCGTAACCTGGTACATTATCGATCGAGTAGTGGATCACACTATTTGAGACCCGTTTAGAACCAGATCATCAGGTGTATTTAGCCCTTTAGGCCTTAAATAATTAGATGCATTAGATGATATTGTTAGTGTTTTCTATCATTACGAAACGACCAATTCGATTAGTTTTTGAGGTAATCTTACCGATCATTTTCTTAAAGGTTTTCTCTTTAGTAGATTAGTTTTTGAATGCTCGACTTATCTTTGACTTTAGTTAAATTAAAGTTTTTTTTTGCGGAGTTTACAAAATCAAAATGACCGACTGATCTAAACCGGAACCAGACCATCAACGGTCAAATAGAAATATTCAAACTGAAATTTGAAAGCTTGATTATAATTTTATATTCTAATAGACTGAATCTCAAACAGGGATTGCTAGAGGGTGTGGATGGCAACACATCGGGGCTTATGTGAACCTCGGAGCATACTACGTTTGTGGCATCCCCGTCGCGGTCGGGTTAGCTTTCTGGCTGAAGATGAACGGGAAGGGGCTCTTTATCGGGATACAAGTCGGTGCATTTTGTCAAACCGTTATGCTCTTCATCGTTACAATGTGTACAGATTGGGATAAACAGGTTCTTTCACCGGACAATTTTGGGATGGTTTTGATGATTTTAAGATTTGATTTTTTTTTTCATGTTCTGACAAGACTGTTGCTGAATCTTCTTGTGCAGGCATTGAAGGCTAAAGAGAGAAGTCTTGGGGAAAGATTGTTGCAATGAAAGTGACCAACATGGATATGACCAAATTTTTGTTATCTTTAGAGGATAAGAACATTGTAAAGGTCGTTTGATTTTATGGGGAACTAGGAATAATACGTATTGATGAGTTGATTTTGGATTATTTGGTCTCGTAAATTTTTGTGTCAGAGAATAAGAACATAAGGTCATTTGATTTCATAGGCAACTTGAAAGCTGAAAAGTACAATATGTAGTGGAGCATCTAATTTATGCGGAAGGAACTTTGAGATATGCTAAATAAGATATGGTTAAATATCGAAACTTATTTTTAAGTATTGGTCACGAACACTATATTATTCAACGTTTCAAAGTGACAAATGTAGTACCTTAAATATTGGTCACACCTCACACGATTTTGTTATTAAAAATTGACGGAAAATTTCATTATGTTAGTCATATGACCTCAAGTGTCATATAATGGATGGTAAAATGATATTTTTCCCCTTACGTATTTAACCTCTATACATTCTATAAGGAACACTGACGAGGGTACAACTGTAATGTACAGAGGTCAAATAATTAAGGGAAAAATGTCATTTTACCATCTATTATATGACATTTGAGGTCATATGACTAACGGAAATGAATATTCCGTCCATTTTTACTAACAAAATCGCATGACCAATACTTATGGTAATGCATTTGTCACTTTGGAACGTTGGGTAATGTAGTATTCGTGACCAATACTTAAAAGTAAGTTTTGATATTTAACCCAATAAGATATTAAGAAAATGATAATTTGATTCTCTTTATTACATTTTTTTATACCGTATAAGAGAGGAAATTTGGAGATAAAGTCTCAAAGAGACTTTTTTTTGTTATATAAACTCGAAAATTTATTAATAAGACCAATTCTAAAACAAGAACCGGAATGCAAAAAGAATCAAGATAAGAGGCAACGATTACAAAGGAGCTCTCGAATAGAGCTGAGGGGCCTAACCCCAAAACAAGAGAACGTAAGTCCTAAAAAAAAAACTAAACGCGAAATAAACAGATGCAATCCTCGTCAGTGACCCACTCATCACCCTCCAAAGTGAGATTCGGATCGTCGAAGGCCTTCTTTTGAGCAGGCTGACCTAGTTGAGTGTTCCGAGCATCAGCAAACTGCTTCCAAACGTCAATAGGAATAACGTGCCTTTCACGACTCAGAGATTGGTTTCTTGGTTCACACATTACGGTATAGTAATCTGAAAAATGTTTAGGAGGTCGACTCTTCCGTTTTGGAGGTTTAAGAAGCGCATATCTCCAATGACTAGCCGCCTGATCCCCAAGAAGATCACCCCCGTACCCGTAACACGAACTACACCATCACTGGTTTTATCCTTAGTCAAGTAGGGAGGGAATTGGGTCACTGCAGCAGCAACTAACGTTGGACCTAACTCAAGTGAAGTCAGCCCAATAGCCACGACCCGATTGTCTGTACAATCAGCTCGTGCTGGGCTTGGGCCTTGGAGATCCTCTTGAGGCCCACGAATAAACAAACCTGGCCCGGAGATGATAGGCGGAGAGAATGATGATGTAACCTCCGTATCGCACGCTCCATCAATCCCAAAAAGGATCGTTGAATTATCGGATGTTGAATGGTGGTTCACCAGATCACCAGCTTGCAGATTGTGATCTGTATCCGCGAGATCACCAAATCCCGAGAATTGAGGAGCATCCACGGCGAGATCCCGAGATTGCAGACCGTCCTGCACCTCTGAGTTGTTGTTCTCCATCTCAAGCGTGATCGTCGGCGTTACCACCCTCCTCGGAGGATCCAGTTGTCTCAACCGAGCCTGAGAACCAGCCGGAGAGTTCTGCTCACAGCTCTGAACATGCGACACTGGTACACTATTCTGACGACGAGCGATGGCGCAAAGAGGTGAAACCCATTTATCTTAAAACCGTTCAAGGTATCGACTACCAGTTTTGCTTCGTCCTTACCCCAGAATCGAATGAAACCAAAATATCTTTCATTATTATTTGGTCGCTGCAAGATGGAGGATGAAACAATTTCACCGAACGGTTTGGAGACATTCAGAACCCATTCATGAATCATAAAAATCATAAATCAAAGAAAAATTGGAAACTAAACTAAACATAAAGTACGAATGTCGTGGAATTGAAAACAAATAAAAACCGCCACATGAATCAACAAGTTGTCTCTAGGAACCATGATGTAGTTCCGATAGCGGTCTGAACCACCGATAAAGCTTCTGGAGACTGACAAAATGGTTTCGCCCTGCCTGGAACTTGAGAAGTGGTTGTGCACAAGTGAACTACAAGGTCTCATGCAGAACCAACAGTCATCGTCCTCACTCACATAATAATCAACAAGGACCCAAAAGCGTATAAGTGGTGGCTCTTGATAAGGTAGCGGAATATCGTGTTGGTACTTGGTGGATCCATCACCACCTATGATCGGTAAGAAGGTGTTACCTATGAACTCTCACCGACCCCCCGACTACTCAATGGATGAGGCGAGGGTGTGTACAAGCCCTTGTCGGTATCCCTTACGCCCTCGATGGTATTTGTAGTTCCCTATCGGAGTCGACATCCTCTAACCCCCTCGGGTCCTCTATCATACCTGTTGATCAACCTCCATCTTTACTGACCATGTGCTCCACCGGAAAGTGTTAGTTTCGACAGTAGCTATCAAGGTAAGTCGTCGTATTAACTCAACCAGGGAGTTGTGCACTACGTCATGCCCCATGGGTGCCCTTAACGAACCCCGCCTGTGAAGATAGCCAGTCTTGTGTTGCCATGGGAGGCGAGCCAAGGGTGTTGGATATCTACCCCTCTTCGTTGTCCCCAAGATCCCAGTCGACCCCCACCAATCGTTTGGTCAATTGAGTCCCAACCTCCTAGCCGCTCCCAACAACATGTGTTCCAGGGTTCCATGATCCCTATCGCTGCGAGGACCCCGCGCAACAACTGAGCGACCTGAGAAGAAATCCTTCCCTCTTCACCATCCACTTATAATAATACCACCGCCACAAGAAATATTGTACTCCGCCAGACGATACAAAACTAACCGCCAATGAACGAGAACAATATACTTATGTCTTTTTTGGGGATGGAATGTTAGTACTCTCTATTATATCTGAGTTACACTTTATTATCTTGGATTTTTAACATGGAATTTATCAGTCTCATTTTTTCCTTACTAATTACAAAAGTAAAACAATGCGTTTTATTGGTGTTGATGCCTCCTTAAGTTTCTGCGTTTGAAATGCGAAGGGATTTATTACAAGAAAAGGCGCGAACAAAGATAGCCAGAATACAAACCGGAATGACATAACATGAATTTATTATAAGGAATTTATTAGTTGGTTGACTTAAAACCCCGAGTTTTGTATTCTCGAGCACAAACCAAACCAAAACCAAAATCTATCCCTACCATAGGTCTTTTATTATACCCAATCTGATCTTTAGGATTTGTTACCGGAAAGGATTCTAATTGATTCTAATATTTATAGAGTTGATATTAAAGTATTGTGAGCTATTGATAGATTATAAAGATTTATATACACATGAGATAAATAAAACCATAGAGATATTAGGAGTTGATCTCCTATACATGCTCCAACTAATAACATATGAGAGATTTAGGGAAGAGTAGCATATGAACATGCAAGTCTATCTAGACTGGGAATCTGAATTCTTGCGAACTTGAACATGTAATGTGAATCAATCCCGATGAGAACAAGGTGTTGATAAGTAGACTGAAGGGGACTCCAATCATTTTCGAATGAGTGGGTACTCCCTAGACACCACTCATTCAGACCTTACACGATCATGGGTCACACCAAAGCTATTTTACAGACCTCGGTAGACAGTTAGTGACGTTGTGCAAGGTATTAACAGAGGTTGAGGAGTTCGCCAACATGACCGCATGGCATTTTTCATCAATGCTTCCAACTAGGATAACTAAGTCGACAATATCCCCGACCGTGCCATTGTCTTCCTCCTAGTCCTTCCATAAGTGTTCTCCGATCTTTAGGACCAGCCTAACCCATGGTTGTTTATCATACCTTTATTCTAACTACCTGGTCTGCCCCTTCAAATCCATATATGTCTTATGCATTTAAAGAAGTAATCTTGATCTGTTCATCGGTGAAGTTCACGACCACTACTCTTTTTCCCTAGTCGCAAAAGGTAATATTCATCTTCCGACGTAAGGATTGTGTAATATCTATTCAAACCCAAATGCACATGTACTTATCTCAACAAAGACTAACATGTGCAGTGTAAACACTCAATCATGTTGTCAAACAAACATGTTTCAAGCATTAATAACGCGGAAATATAATCACTAACCTCCAGCCATTGTTTTCCTTAGAAGAAGCTTTTGAAGATCCAAAGTCTTGATCTTCCAAGTCCTCCCACTCTTTATCTGTCTCTCTAGATGGTGTATGAGTAAAATCAGATTTTGTGTGGACTTGGGGACCAATATGAGACTTAAATAACATTTTTCTGAAGCATCACAACTATCCATCAATAGGTGTGATAATAGAAAATGATATATGTGAAACATCACACACTTTGGCAATTGGACCAACATACATTGATCATAAACCATATGATATCATTTAGAGAATTAATCTAACATTCTCCCACTTGATCAATGTTAATGTCTCAATGCCAAACATAATAAGAAACCCAAATGCATGAATCATGGCGGTATGTCCTTTTAATATAAACAAGTAGTACCTCCCATGTATCACAATGCACGTGTTTCTTATACTTTATGAATAAACCCAATGTTCATTCTTGGTCCAAACTTAATCGATGATTTCATGATTAACCAACTTAATCATATACCGAATGTGTACACATTTTATAAATAATCATCATTATTACAACAAGAGTTTCAAAAGACAAACATCGTTCCAATAACGAAGAGTTTACATCTGGGAACCAAGTCCCTTACTCTTAACATGATCCTCAAATTTTCTTGGTGGCATGCCTTTTGTCCGAGGATCCGCTATTATTAAGTCATTACTGATATTCTTAATGATAACCATTTTGTCTTTCACGGGCTCTCTTAAGGCTAAATACTTAATGTCGATATGCTCATTTCGACTTCCACTTTTGTGGTTCTTAACCATGAACACAACAGATGTATTATCGCAATACAGCTCCAGGGGCTTGCTAATAGAATCCATGATTCTAAACTTGGAAATGAAACCCTTAATCCATACACCGTGAAAAGTAGTCTCGAAATAAGACACGAACTCGGCTTTCATGGTAGAAGTAGCAGTCAAGGACTGTTTGTCACTTCTCCATGACCCAACTCCACTAGCCAGCATAAAAAGGTTTCTAGAAGTTGATTTCTGTGAATCAACACAGCTAGCAAAGTCGGAATCAGAATGACCGATTACTTCCGGATTGTTCGTTCGTCTATATACTAGCATGTAATCTCGAGTCCCCTTAAGGTAACACAATACCTTCTTTGCAGCTTTCCAGTGCTTAATGCCTGGATTACTTTGATGTCTCCCCAACATACCCACAATGAATGCAATATCTGTTCTAGTTCAGACCTGTGCATACATTAAGCTTCCAATAGCTGAAGCATAGGGAATGTTAATAATTTGTTCCCGTTCCATGCCATTTTTCGGACATTGGTTTAAGCTGAATTTATCGCATTTCACAATAGGAGCTACATTGGGTGAACAATCTATCATCTGAAAACTTTCCAAAACTTTATTGATGTATATCTCTTGAGACATACCCAGAGTACCGACTACTCTATCGCGATGTATCTTTATCCCAATGACGTAAGATGCATCGCCTAAATCTTTATATGAAAGTTCTTGGATAGAGATTGTTTCACCTCAAAACCATATTCCTATCGTTACTAGTAAGCAAGATATCACCTACGTATAATGTCAGGAACAAATCTTGCTCCCACTAACCTTATGGTATATACAGTTATCCATAACATTTTCTTCGAAACCGAATGAAGAAATAACGTCATGAAACTTTAAATACCATTGACGTGAGACTTGTTTCAAACCGTAGATTGATCTTTAAAGCTTGCAAACTAAATGCCCACTATTACTAGAGGTGAATCCTTCAGGAAACTAAATGTTTCATGAACACATCTTTCTTTAGTTCTCCGTTTAGAAATGCCGTTTTTACATCCATTTGTTGTAATTCAAAGTCAAAGTATGCAACTAATGACATGATTACCCGAAGCGAATCTATCTTTGATACAAGAGAAAAAGTCTCTTTGTAATCGATTCCTTCCTTTGATTAAATCCTTTGGCAACTAGTTTGGCCTTATATCTTTTGATGTTACCGGATGAGTCTTTCTTGGTTTTAAAGACATATTTACATCCAATGGCTTTCGCCCCTTTAGGTAACTCGACAAGATCCCAAACTTCATTTGATGCCTTCGAATTCATTTCATCATTCATAGCATCATACCATTGACTCGATTCATTACAACTTATGGCTTGGAAAAACGTCTCAGGATCATTTTCGGCTCCGACATTAAAGTCTAGTTCTTGCAGATACACATAGTAGTCCCCATGGATTGTTGATTTCCTCATTCTAGTAAATGTCCTTAATGTTGGATCAACATTTTCCTGAGAATCAGGTTGACCAATCAGTCGTTCATTGACCAAACGTTCTTCCTGAACAACTTGATTTACTAAATCATTATCAACATGTGGAAAGTTAGAGACCAATCTCAATTTGAACTCTAACTACAATGATTTGATCGACTAATGTAGGAGGTTGCTCAGTAATAGTTTCAGAATTTGAGCTCTGCAACCGATTCCTCCCACTGATCAAATCATTTCTCAAGAAACTTCGCATTTCTTGATTCCACAATCCTGGTGCTATGAGATGGACAGTAATACCCGTATCCCTTGGATCGTTCCGCATATCCAACAAAATAACCACTAAGGGTTCTAGGATCCAGTTTCTTTTCTTGTGGGTTGTAAATCCTCACTTCAGACGGGCTCCCCATATGCGTACATAGTGCAAACTCGGTATCCAACCCTTGAATAATTCAAAAGGTGTCTTGAAACAGACTTGGTTGGAACACGGTTTAATATGTACACAATCGTCTTAAGTGCATTAGTCCACAAGAATAATGGGAGATGCACATTACTACGCATACTCCTTACCATCTCCATCACGGTCCAGTTTCTTCTTTCAGCTACACCATTCTCACTAGGAGATCCTGGATTGGTGTTCAAAGAAACTATTCCATGCTCCTGAATAAACTTAGCGAACGGACCCGATGCTTGACCACCTTCGTTGTATCTACCGTAGTACTCTTCTCCTTTGTCATTCTTGACAATCTTGATTTTCTACTCATATTGATTTTCAACTTTTGCTTTGAAAATCTTAAATACGTCTAATGCTTCACTTTTTGTGGTGAAGAATATAAACATACGTACACCGTGAGAAGTCATCAATAAAGGAGACGAAGTATTTCAGACCGATATTCATATCCATGTCAGGATAGCAAATATCTATATGGATGATTTCAAGTAATTTGGAACTTATATGTGCACCCTTTTTGGATATCTTGGTTTGCTATCCCTTTATGCAATCCACACAAACCTCGAAATCAGAAAGGTTTAGAGTACTAAGTACTCCATCTTTTACTAATCTCTTGATTCCATCCATCGAGATATGTCTCAATCTCCGATGCCATAACATTGAAGATTCCTCATTTTCAACGCATCGTTTTGTGCCAATTTCAATATATATAACTGAGTTAGTGGTATTACTTTGCACATTCATCATAAATAAACTATTGCACAAAATGCCATTTCCCATAACATCAAATTTATTGAATAAATTTATTGATGTATCACGGAAATCAAAGACATGACCGAAAGGCAATAGTCTAGATATAGATATCAAATTCCTGGAAAATCCAGGTACATTGAATGTATTATACAAAGTTAATAAGTAACCACTAGATAAAGTTATTTGGCACGTTCCAACATATTTAATAGTTGAGCGCATTTTGTTGTCTGAATAAATGCATTGCTCATTTCCTGCATCTATGTTGAAACATGGATTGAAGAACCATATTCAATCCATCATGCGTTAACATGAACATCAACCACATTGGACTCGTCCTTAGGATGTCATTTTCCTTCTTCCGGGTTGTAAGCATTACAATCTCACCTTCCCCCATCATCAATCAGTTTTCCTCTTGAACACACATAGTCATGAGTTCATTCATCAACCATTTATCATTATGTGTGTTGTAAGATATTTTGAAAATGGCCAAATTGATGAGAAAGGGTGTTCAAAATGTAATGCACCAAGAAGGTGACAGACATCTCGACTTCCAATGTTTTTAATTTTGCCGCAATATCCCTCATTTCTCATGATGTGCTTGTGCACACCATGGAGACATGTGAGCTTAACAGAGGAAAACTGTCTGATGAAGGTACTAGCTAAGGATTTATCCGAAGTCTAGAATTTCTCATCAATCGCTGCGAAAAGCGAACGAGCATTTCCATACTTCTCCATCAATCCCCTTATGCATACAAACGTATCTATCAACGTATAACTTGCATGTGGGCTAAAGTCATACGTAACAAAACATTGCATACACATATAAGTACCCTCTCTTTCCAGATGGAGTAGTTTTCCCCATTCAGTATGGGAACCTCTACTTTGAGGTAATTATTATTCAAAGAGTTTGATGCTACAAACATTACATGCATAGTATAAAATATATATATATATATATATATATATATGAGACTAACTATCATGCTTTACAAACAAAAGCATACAAAATGTATCTATCGACATACAACTTGCCTGTGGGCTAAAGTCATATGTAAATAGAACATTCATACAACAATGAATCTATTGACGTACAACTTGCCTGTGGGCTAAAGTTATATGCAAATAGAACATTCATACATAGCAATCAATAAAACTATCAAAATCATGTTCCTTTTCCTAATTCCTGTGGGTAGATTAGGAAATATAATTTTGATATTTTATTCTGATTAGTTATATAGAGTTTAATAGAATATCCTGTGGGATCGATTCCATTAAATCCGATATAATTAATCACAACTTTAATGATTTATTTTCATACATATATATTGTTAGTCTAAAGATGTTGTGGCTACTCTCTAAACAAACAATATACACGTATATAAATCAAAGATGGATAATAAAACACCAAAAACATGGTAATTTTAGCTGAAAATCAGCTCGAGGGATCCACCAAGAAAAGATAATTTTGGACTAAAAGGTCAAACTGAGCTGATACTAGAACAAATATATTCTACTGAGCTATATTAACAGAATTTAGCTCCAGCTCAGTGGTGAGGTCTGTAGGTCTTAGATTCGAATCTCCTTAGGTGAGTTTATTTTGTTTTTTCAAGTATTGTTGCAGAAACAGTAGCTAAATACTGTTCTTGAACATACTAATCAACAAAAATAACTCGGCCCAGTGGGTAAGCTCTCACTTAAGTCCGGATGTGCCTGGGTTCGAATCCCAGTGGGTAAATTTTTTTTTTTTTAACCCAGAACTAGACCCGCGTTCGACCCATACCCGACCCAAACCCGGTTCCAGGACCCGGTCAACGACCCGAATCGGGTCAACTTCGTCTCCTACCTCCAGCCGGGTCAAAAACGACCCGGTTTCAGACCCAAATCCGATCCGACTGGTTTTCCCTCATTAAGGCATCAAAAAAATTCGTTTTTAAGCCCATAACGTAAGGAAATCTAATTTCTAGATGATTCCCATAAACAAAATACAAAAACAATGCATAATCAACAAAACCCAAAAATTGATAAACTTGAAAATGCAAACAAGGCAGAGGATTAACACATGCTCTGATACCAACTGTAAACACTCAATCATGTTGTCAAACAAACATGTTTCAAGCATTAATAACGCGGAAATATAATCACTAACCTCCAGCCATTGTTTTCCTTAGAAGAAGCTTTTGAAGATCCAAAGTCTTGATCTTCCAAGTCCTCCCACTCTTTATCTGTCTCTCTAGATGGTGTATGAGTAAAATCAGATTTTGTGTGGACTTGGGGACCAATATGAGACTTAAATAACATTTTTCTGAAGCATCACAACTATCCATCAATAGGTGTGATAATAGAAAATGATATATGTGAAACATCACACACTTTGGCAATTGGACCAACATACATTGATCATAAACCATATGATATCATTTAGAGAATTAATCTAACATGCAGTCCACACGGAGAGTATCGCTCAAAACCCTTGTCCCTCTTTGCCTTTGTCGCCGCCCCGTGTCCCTACCGGCTCCAGCCATAGCCTGGCTGTGGCTGGCGGTGACTCCTCCTTCCTTTCCTCTTGTTTCCCCCTATCTTCCCCTCTCATTCGCTTCTTGTTTTCCCTCCTACTGCTTCTGAGTGGTGGTCGTGGCAGCTCGTGTCCTCTGGCCTTCTCAAAACCTCGTGGGGAACATATCTGACCCTTGTTTTTGCAGATCTGTCTCACCCTTGTCGGAGCTCCATTCGTTTTCGCCTCTCCGTCCAGCTCGTTTTTGGTGGCGCCTTGTTGGATTTCTGAGGGATGGGGTGTGGGAAGTCACTTCTGGTGTTCAGATCAACGCCGACTCTCTTTGATTCCTGGTGGTTGCTACCCCCCCCCCCCCCCCCCCCCCGCGTCCACGTTGCTGTTGGCTTGCTTTTGGGTTGATCTCTTGCCTTACTCAGGGCTTTCGATGATCTTGTTGTGGGAAGCTGCTTCTGGTTTCAGATCTGCTTGGGTGTCGTCTGCTTCAGGTGGCTCTCCGGCGTCGCTTCGGTTCTCCTCCGACCTCGTCCAGGTTCATTTTCGGGCAGGGTTTGTTAGGTGAGCTGGGTCACTGGTGTGGTTCTGGTTATTGTCAGCCTCGGGTTCGGGAAGCGATTGGGCTGTGGTTTCGTCTGGGCCTTGGGCCTTTCAGGTAACCTTTTGGGCTGATGCTTTTTTTAAAGCCCTGGGAATTTAAGTTTTAATTTATCAAGTTGAAACGTCGAGGGTTGGAGAACGGGTTTATTTTTTGTTCTATTTCAAAAAAAAAGGAGAAAAGGGGATTGGGCTGGACCAGTTCAGCTTTGGGCTGGACCAGTTCAGCTTTGGGCTGGACCGGCTCAGCTTTGGGCTGGACCAGCTTAGCTTTGGGCCGAGCCAGACCACGCCCAACCCGCGCGCTCGAGCCCGTGATGCCAGCCCAAGACCACGGCTCGCTAACCCTACGCGCGACCCTTCGCGTTCTCATATCTGACACGTGAACCGAGGCCTTCCTCCTTCGTTCTCTCTCGCCGCCCTCTCTTCCAGATCCGTCCTCACGCCGGAGCTCACCTCGTCCTCGCCTGACTCCTTCTCCTCCACCATCGCACTTCCTTCACCACCAGACACCAAAAAAACCCAGAAACGCCCTATCTCTTCCTTCTTCTTCCTCTTCGATTCAAGCCGAACCAGCGCCGCCGTACCATCGAGCGTCGTTGCGCCTTCAATGGACAGATATGAGACGGTGAGCCTCCTTTCTGGATAGTTCCACCTTCCCTGTTACTTCCCCCTTGAGATTCGAGCACGAACGCGCTTGATTTTGGTCGAGTTCGGTAGGAGAGACTCGCCGGAGATGTTCGAGCTCCAGATCCGAGTTTCCCAACGCCGGCAAAGCCTTTGCCGTCAGATCTGGACGGAGAACCACGCCAGCGACCTCCCTCCGCCTCTCCTTCTTCTCCTGACGCCTCTACCACCGTCGTGAAACCCTGGCTCCGCCTCTGTCTCCCTCGTCGGAACCCTAGCACCGCCCACTGTCTCCGTTCCCGACTCAGGATAAGACACGGACTCGGGCTCGGACCTAGTCTTGGTTTGGGCCCGGGCCTGGTCTTGATACGGATCTGGGCCTGGACTTGATCTGGGCCTCGGCCTAGACGAGGATCGGGCTCAGGTCTGTTCCTGACTCGGGTTTGGATCCGGGTCTAAGTCGGGACCGGGTCGGTTCGGGTCCGGACTCGGGTTCGGGTCGGTCTTGGATCCGGTTTCCGAATTCGGGCCGGGTTCGGGTCGGACCCGGGCCGGGTCAAGACACTTTTTATTTAATAAACTTAATTAAATAAATGAATTAAAATCAGATAAATACCTGGACTTATCGGACAATTTAAAGGACGTTCGGACAAACTACTGGACTAATTTGTTAAATTTGAGGACCGTTACGGACTGGACCGGGACTGATGACTGTCCCTTTTGTGTTAAAACCAGGCCTTTACCCCGAGCACGGAGAAGACCGGAGTTGGCCAGGACGTCAGCAGCTAGGCGACCCAGATAGAGATTTGAGAGGTAGGGATTACCTCGAAACCCGCTTTATTACGGTTATACTAGAATGCATATAGGGAAACCTAATAACCGGATAAATAACTAGTATGCATATAGGACGGTATTGACTAAGGTAGTCTTATAACATGCGAACGACCTACGAGCCATGTCGTGCCTGTAGGATTGTTTGCTGATTGTGTGGATTGTATGCTCTGTGTTGTTTGAACGGTTAATAAATAACGAACATGAAAACGAGTCGAGTTGAACTTGGTGATGCATATTAGTGACTTGAGTGGTTATTCCCTGTTTAGCGGATATGTTGAAATGTGGGGATGTTGGGGACTGGATACCGGTTAAACCGGTGGGGTTACCACGTCGAGTGTGGTGTCGGTAAGTGATGGTAAGTACGTGAGGGTTACGGGAGTAGATTGAGAATGTGATGGTGATCCTCTTTGAGAATGTGATTGTGATCCTGTTTGTGAGTGTGATTGTGATTGTTTTGATGCGCGGCCGGTAAAGTGTGAGAGATGTACTTCCGTCAGGTGTATCGTACCTTCCGGCGCGTAATCGGTAAAGTGTTGCATTTATGGTACTTGGTTACTGAGAAAGGTGGTTTCCCTACCTTCCGACCGTGAGTCGGTAAAACATTGTGTCCCGCGAAGAGGTGGTTTCCCTACCTTCCGACTAGCATTCGGTAAAACGTTGTGTTGAGCACCGTGAGAGATGAGGCCGCGAAGAGGCGATTTCCCTGCCTTCTGTCGATCGGTAAAATGATGTGTTCCGCGATGAGGTCTACCGCCTATCCCGACTTTGTGTTGGGGAAGTTGCGTGCGGCTGCGCCGGACCGAGCGGGTTGCTCCCGAGACTGGCGATGGTTACGAGTTGTGTGTTTGAGATTGCTTTGAATTGATTGAGTATTGCTGTGTTGTGGCTATGGGTGTTGTCCTTGTTATGAGTTGTGTGTGACCGTGAATGAATTTATTTTGATTGTTTGATGACGAAGTTCATGTGTGTGGATTCCGTGTAAGTTAAAGCGTCGTCTTTGTGATTATCCGTGAGTCGATCGTGAAGGGGCTTTGGACGAGGATTTTTGGGATAGTTGTGGTCGAGTAAAGTGAAAGTTGTGTAATTTGAGTTCATGTTCTCGTTGTCGCCCTCTCCTTTTAATTGTCAAAAATTAGTTTGAAAACGTAATCGGGTGTCTTATTTGGATTGTTCCCTTCGATGTGTGCCTTACTCAAATGGTTGGTGTTGAGTTAAGTTGGTATGGTTGGCCTAGAAGTGTCATATCAAGGGAGTGTTGACTGTTAAATGGCTTAAGTGTTGTATTGTTATATCGTTTCTCTTAAAATAATTCAAATTGTGGAAATGTGTTCTGGTAAATCCGATTTGAGGAGGTTTTTTTGGTTTTCCCTACTGAGCGTCAAGCTCACCCCTCTTTACTGTGTTTTCTACAGGTGATAGCTATGCCTTGGACTAGAGGGTCACGCAGAGCTGGGGAGCTGGCGGATGCTCGGGGTTTACTCGTTGTTATTAGAGACGCATCGTGTTGTTCATTTTATATTGACTGAGCTTGGGATTCAAGATTTGAACTCTGTTGATTTACATTATTCTCTCATTTTCAGACTTAAATCCCTTCCAGATTTGTTTTTATTTAATCTCACTAAGTCACGTCTCGGATCTGGTCAATACCGGATTTGGGGCGTGACACTTTTCCTTCTAGGCCGGCCCGGGTTTCCCTTTTGGGCTCGTCTTGGACTGTTGCATTCTTCTTCCTCTGTGGGTTCGCGGTTCTTTTTCCGGTTTGGTCGGTCGCTGTGGAGAAAGGGCACAAGGTGGTTTCGAGACTGGCTCGTGCGTGTGAGGCTTTCTCTCCGGGGATTGTCGCGTGTGCTTCGGTTTGATCTCTCGGCGACGAGTGGAGGCTCTGATTTTGTCCTCGTCTCCCCCTCCCCATTTTCCTCTTGAAGAGTATCGATGGTCTGAAACCTTCTTGGCTTGGTTTGTTTCTATCTTTTCTCTTACTTTACTCTCCCCCCTTATCGTTTTATTCTCTTCTCTTTTGCTGCCTTCTAATCTTTGGTTTCTCGTCTTCGGTGAGGACGAGACCTCAAAGTTGGTGCTGGCCAATGTGGGGTTTGTTGGCCCTTGGCTTGCCTGAAGAATATTTTGGTAGTGATTTTTTTGAGTTTAGACGATTTTAGGTGGGATTGGTTTTGTTTTGTCCTGGCCCCCCTTTTGGGTTGCAACTGGTGTTGATCGGTTGCTAGGATCCTATTCGGTTCCTTTGGGCTGAGGTTGGTGGTGGAGTTTATGGAGCTGGGGACTTGCCCTGTTTCTGAAGTTTCGTTGGTGAAGTCGTCGTTCTTCGTCCTTCAAGTCCTAGGAAGGATCTCTGGCAACAAGGCATCTCCATTCATTTTTCATCATGTTACAACAACATCATCAACAACATTTACAGAAACATTCTCTTGGAAGGCTTGCTTCAAGCATCAAGGAGCCTCAATCCATTCTACTTTAAAAGCTTTTCAGCATTCATCTTTTAGGCTTGCATCATGGATGTAGAATCACATCACACTCAAGTTCAACTCCATTATCAGACATCAACAAAAACTTTGGGAAGGGATCATCCTTCCATAGCACAAAAAATTAGCATCATTTTCATTGTTCAGTTGGGATTTAGTTGTTAATTCCCTGTCATCTTCACATTTTCTCAATTACTTTTGATTTGGCTTGTATCTTGTTTCCTCTACAACATGTAGCTAGGTTGGTCTTTTGCAACCCTTTTCTTCCTCGGAAGAGGTTTTATTTAAATATGTTTTCGCTGATAAATAAAAAATATGTCGCAGTCCACTTGGATATATGTTCCCAAATTATTTTTAATCAGTTTATCCACCTTCTTAGACATGTCGCGGACTAGAAAGTTTAAATATTAGATCTAGATGGTTGGGCGGTTAAAACTCATCGTACGAGATTGCATGTAAGGCTAGAGGCCAGTCAAGACCTGAAATGCCTTGGAGCATTGCATTGGTTAGGTAAAGTATTTGGCTTATAGCTTTATTTAGCAGCTACACCAAGTTTCTAACACCCCCTACTACACCAAATACTTACAGTGGAATTAAATCTGCTTGACTCAACAATGATTTATTAATTAAAAATAATTTAATTTCACACTTTTAATTAAACAAAAATGTAATTTTATTGAAACGAAAGACATTACAATTTTACATGACAGTCACAATTTTATTAAAACTAAATTAACCTAGCATAGAGACGTCATTTCACTTGATTTTTGACGAGATCCCACCAATGAAATTTGTTGAATAGGATACGATACGTCGTGTGGTGCTCGGTAAAGGTTGTATCTAATATTTCTCGATCGTTCTTGTCGGGAAGGCCTTATCGGAGACGGCGTTGGTAGATGTCGTCAAATTTCTTTACCTTCCCACCAACACTATCCACATAGTTGTTAAGCCATGCTCGGCATAACCATTCTTCCTCCTCAATCGTCCACTAGATACTCGGCTTAGCGACGCTTTTTCCTTTCCTCCCCGGAACACTAGATTGCAACGACTCGATGATTTGGGTTGGTGAAAAAGGTTGGGAAAGATGACTCGGTTCGGACAAATCATTTCTGACGAGCGACCCCAAAATCTGGACATCAGATTGAAGTTGGGTTTCATCGGCCTAGCTTACATTGTAGTCTTCATCAAGTAATACAAAATATTTCATCGGGAAATTTTGTGGAGAAATATGGGAGTAGAAAAATACAGAGAAGTAAAAGAGAGGTGTAAAAAAATATGGGGAGAGGGGATGTATTTATAAGGGTGAAAACTTGTTTTTTGAATAAGAAATTGAATTTTGGGGGTCGGAGGAAGAAACAGTCGCAGCTGGCATACGAATGCGCTGATTAGCCGTTGCAGCCTTACAACAACAACGCATTAGTGGAGCAAGGAGCTGTTGGAGCCACGTGTTACCGAATCTTCGTTATGCCATCCCCCGACTCAACAGATTAACGCAACTGGCTGCGTCAAGCTCCTACACCATCCCCGCTTCACCAAGTGCTACACCGTCTCATCTCTGCTACTGTGCCGACGTATCCGCTACGCCAAACCTACCACACTAGGTCTTATTTGCACCGTTGTACATGCCCTTATGGATGATTTTTCACTATGTTTATAATATGAAAATAGAGGAGAAATCTGGTGAGAACCATGTTTTAACGTAGGAACCGTGAGAACCAATCTAAATCATCCATAGCAATTTTTAGTAAGTGGTAAGAGCTTTTTAGTAAAACTATCATATTATTTTTTTTTAACCAATTCACTAATTTAATTTTTTCCGCTTCGTTTGAACTCCGATTGGCTTCAAACTTGCACCATTAGTTTCATTTTTTTAAGGGCTTTCAATCAAGATCAGTCATGAATATATTTTGAAGCACGAAATTTTTTTTATTTCGGGATAGATTTTTTTAAAAAAAAAAATCTGGGTAATTTTTATCAACACGTTACTCTAGATTTATCAACACTTTTAAATTGGTTTTATCAACACTTTACATTGGTTTTATCGCCTCATTTTCCAAAACTGATCATGATTTTATCACCTCATCGCGTGCTTTTTATGAACACTAGTTTTATCAACACTAAACACTAGGTTTATCATTCAAATTACGTGTGTTTTATCACCCTCATTACATGTTTTTTTGAAGCACGAAAAAAAAAATTATTTCGGGGCTGGTTTTTAAAGGAATTATATATGGGTAATTTTTATCAACATTTTGCTCTGGGTTTATCAACACTTTACCCTGTTTTTATCAACACTTTACAATGGTTTTATCACCCCATTCTCCAAAATTGATCATGATTTTTATCATCTCATCACGTGTTTTTTATGAACACTAGTTTTATCAACACTAAATACTAGATTTATCATTAAATTACGTGTTTTTTATCACCCCATCACAAGTTTTTTTATCAACGTTAAACTCTAGTGTATCACACTTATTATCAAAATTGAAAATGTTTTTTATCACCTCATTATTTGTTTCTTATCACCTCATTATTTGTTTCTTATCACCTCATTACATGTTTTTATCGACATTTAGCACTAGTTTGGTACTCCGATATAAAACATTTATTAGTGAAGATTTATCAACGCTCAACATTATTTTTATCACCTTGATATAAAATTTTATTTTCGTGCTTCAAAATATATTCATGACTGATCTTGATTTAAATCCCTTGAAAAAAGAAAGATATTGGCGCAAGTTTGAAGTTAATCGGAGTTCAAATGAAACGGGAAATATTAAATTAGTGAATTGGTGAAAAAAATGGACACTTGTCCACATGGCACCATGCTATTACAATTATACCCTTGCTTGTGTGAGAATGAATGAAATAGGCGTGTATGAGGGTTGAATTTGGGTGATGATTTTTGATGAGTGTTGGATCATAGGTGATAGTGTGTAGGATTGGTTCTCACGGTTCCTATGTTCAGAATAATTCTCAATAAATTTCTCCTCTATGAAAATAGGTACTATTTATTGTTTGGGGCTTTTAGTTATTGAGCCTACTTTTGTCTCCTTATGACCGATAGTTTATGAAAAGAGTAAATGCGAAACGGCACCGTATTCGTTCTTCCTCTACATACAAACCCCCAAACCCAAAACCACAGCTCGAGCCATCAATCACCAATTGCTCGTTCAAGGTTCAGAGACGGAGAGAAGAGATGGGGAAGGCGGAGAAGGAGCGACTCAATGGGGTTCTCGTCACGCACCTCAACACCATCCACGAGACCTTCCAGGTATCAATACCCACTTCTCAGCATCGTCCTATACATACACAAACATACCCATATCATCCTTACACGGCTCTGTATATGTATACGTATATGTACATGCGTAATCGCAGGTGTTGGATCAAGCACCACCTTCTTCCATGGAGAAAGTGAGCTGGGAGGAGGTAATTAAGATGGGTGAACAGGTCTCCAAGCAGGCCACAACTGGTACTCTCTATCCCTAGAGAATTTATTCAATCTTATGTTTGAATATTTACTTGAATTTCTTCTTAATTGTGAATAATTTGGTTCTGTGTTTATATTGTGTGAATTTATGTTGTATTTTAATTTGTTCAATCTATGCCAATGTGAGTCTGATACAATGATATAATCTTAACATGAATGAAGATATAACATGTCCCTTGCCAGATACTGAGGCTCGGTTTTGAGTTGATTTCTAAACCAAAGTATCTTTGAGTGACTTGCATGCAAACCCATTTGGTTTTTACTTTTCAAGATGAGAATGCCTAATATTTGGAAGCAATCATGCCTGTTTTTGATCTTGTTCAAAGTGATGCATTCATTTATGTTTGGGGAAATTGTGAAAAATACCCTCGTGTATGTGTTTTTGGCAACTTGTGACCCCGAAGAAAGAAATTCTTGCACCGTTTATCACAGAGTTAAAAAACGACGAAAAGACTCATTTACTCCTCATTCATATGATTAGTTCAGGGTCACATAATGTCATACATAAGGGGCATTCATTGCAAACATTCCTTTTTAATGTAAGGGTATAAGTGGTGTTTTTATGAAGTTTGGAGGTCGTTACTTTTCACTAACAGTGCAAAAAATGAAACTTCAGGGCTACAAGTTGCAAGAGTTTTTTTTTTCTTTGGGGACAAAAATTGCCAAAATCTCAAACATGAGGGTCGTTTTCCACAATTTTCCCTTTATGTTTTCTACACTTGATTCAGTGACCTTTGTTATTATAATTGGAGTAGTAGTACTATGAATGCATTTTAAGGTTGTTCTGGATGCATAATGAAGCTTAAGATTTGTTTGTTCTTGCACATTTTAGTTTCATACTATGCAAAAATTCAGAAGTTTATAATTATCATGCATAAAATCTGGAGTTCACTTTATAGAGTGAAGTTCTTACCCTTTGTACGGTACAAAAAGGAAGAAAATTAAGGGATGTCAAAATTTGGATTTTTTTTGTTTTTTACTTATTCTTTTTAAAATATAAATTGTAAGGGTAAAATTGTCATTTTTATACAAATTACAACAAGATGACAGGTTCATGGTACTTTTTTGTAATTATCAAAGAAAGCTGCAAGTTGCAAAAAATGAATACCTCAGGGTACTTTTTTGCAATTGTCCCTAGAATATATTCCCTTGCAAGCAGCGTGTTTCAATTCTTTCGATACGTCGTGATGGATTGAGGTTCGATTTTTTTCTTACATCTCCTGTTTTACCGTGTAGCCGGAATGCTTTGGTCGGGACAAAAACCCGAAGTTAAAGAAGTCGAGGAGAATATGGCAGCATACGTCAATGTGCTGCAGGGTTTCCTTTTGCTTTCCCACGGGAGCACGGCGGGCGCGGGACCCACTCTTTCTGCCACTATCCATGCTTCCGTGAAGCAAGTCGTTGATTGCAGTTTCAAGTTCCTAATGGAGTCTGTCTCTTCTTACGGTTCTCTCTCTCTCTCTCTCTCTCTCTCTCTCTCTCTCTCTCTCTCACTCTCTCTCACATACAAGCACGATTAATGAAAGTAGACAATTGATGGGAGGGTAAATTGCACATAGTTACCTTTATGAATTGGCGACAAGCACATAACCTCATAATAAACTTTTAATACACATGACAACCTTATCAATTTTCACGTGTCACTATCGTACAAAATAGACAGATGACTTACGCGTGAGTGTGCTTTTTAAAGTAGCCCAAAACTACTCACACTTGACTCTTCTGATTTCAATTTGATTCCGTTCTCTAAATCCCTCCCTGAATCATATTGAAATCGGAGGATTGAAGGATGGGATTCAGTAGCTTTGGGTTATTATAAATCTTAAACTCACGTGACGAAAAAAATCTAAAATTTTGGTCATTTCCTTCTATTTTGTAGGACAGTGACATGCGGAAATTCTTAAGGGTAGTCTTAAAATTTTACTATGGGGTCATGTGTTTGTGGGAAATTCATAAAGGTAGTTATGTGCAATGAACCCTTGATGGTATTGTGTATTACTAGCAATGACATGTATTTTTTTGTCGGACCTAGGAAATCATGAACATTTTATAACACCTCTTTTAATCGAAACACTACAGGATCAAGAAACAAGGACCAGAAACTCACAATCCCGCAACTGGTAGGGGCAGTTTGGGAATCGTGTTCCGCTCTCAAGAAAATCCCCGCTACAAACATCACAGCAATAGGCCGAGCAATGACACAAGTCGCCGTTTCCATGAAGGACGTACTCCGCGAGCTCAAGGAACTGAAGCCAGAAGCTTCTGAAGAATCTCCTATCGATGATGATGATGATGGTGATGATGATGATAACATGGATGATCTGGGCAACGACTTATCAGCGGAGGAGATGAGAGTCGCTCGATCAGCGATCCAGGTTGTCTCTGAAACAATCGGGGTCACCAAAGAACTCATCCGCTCCATCACGGGCTTGCTCAAGCTGGAAAAGCCGGACGACAGGGGCGATTTCGTAAATTCCTTGGAGAAGCTACTGAAGCTGTGTAGAGAGGTCGGTGCGCAGATCGATGAACTCGGTGCCTGTCTCTATCCTCCACAGGAGATCTCCGCGATACAAGCAGCTTCGGGGAAGATATCGAGTATGGTTGGTGATATGCAAGGGGAGCTCGAAAAGGTTAATGGAACCTCAGAGGCTTTCTTTCAAGCTTGTGATGGTTTGAAGAGGTCTTTGAAGTCACTGGAAGCTGAACTGTGTCACTGTGATGGTACTGAGCTTGCAGAACAGATAGAAAGTGTCACTTTGAGTGATTAGGATTGAACACTGGCACAAGAATAGGAATTGTTCTCTAGGAAAGTTTTGGTTTGTCTCATGATTAATGACATTATTTTGGCTTGGTTTTGATGATATTGATGTTGTACTGAGCACAACATTCTGAATTGTTTTGGGGGTTAATTGCGAAAAACTACCTTATGTACTGTCCACTTGTGAAAAACCACGTTATGTATTGTCTACGCTTTTAAAATACACTATCCTTTGACCATGGTCGTTTATTTACAAAAGTTAAAATATTCTGTTAAAATTAGGAACGTAGACAATACATAATGTAGTTTTTCGTTACAAAATCGACTTTCCCCTACCGTTCCAATAGAAGCCATGATTTAAATTCTAGTACGTGGACTGTCACAAAGCCTCATGAACAACATTTAAAGGGTTGGGTTTGGGTCTTTTTCCTTTGCCTGATTGTCAATAGCAATTTCATGTAAATATCCGCAATGGCCCGACCCATATTGTCATTAAATAAAAGGAAAAACCTCAAAGACTCATTTTCTATCAATTTTTCTTTTATAACAAAAACATATTGTCTCACCTTGAATAAAAAAAGAGTATTAATTTTTTTATAAATAATTTTCATCTTAGTTTTTTATTATAATTTATGTATTATACAGATCCATCCGTATATTTTATAGATAAAATAAAATCCGTTAATTATTCATTTATCATAAGCAGATCGAGAATCACAAAAACCAAATCCCGTATCCGTTCGAACGGACATCCGCCCATGCATTCCCTTACTCAAAAGGAAGTGTGGGTTTTGTTGAAGACCCGACCCGACCCGACACTGAGTTTGAAGTCTCGGAGTTGGATCCCAACACAGGGGCTGAGAAGATCCACGACACCAAAGCCTCTCTATGGTAGAAGAAAAGGACGAAGCTTTCTGTGGCGGCGAGGCTGCACCAAACCCCTCCTCAGGCTCAGTTCATCTCCTCCACCTCCGCCAATCAAAACCCAGAACCCTAATCTCCTTCCTCCGATCCCCGACCCTCCCCTTCCTCCTCCTCCACACCCAGAGCTAGCTCCGAGCTCCCACCGGAGCCAAAACGCATGTCTTTATCTTCTCCGCTCCTCAATGACCCTCTGCGTGAGAGCTTCAAAAGCTTTGGCTGCCACTGCTAATCGCTCCTCCTCCTTCTTCCTCAAGGTACGCCTCCTCTCCCCAGTCCCTTCTTCTTCTTCCTCCTCCTCTGCATCTGCCCACACCTGTACCTATTACCCTCCTCTCCCCGAGGCCCATTTCAAACACCTCATTTACCAGACCGTCGGCGATTCCTCCGACGACTTCCGCGGCGGCTTCTGTTATGATACGTTCCGCGACGTCATTCTCGATCCCGACTTGTTGATTCGGGTCCTCGATTCGATCCGTACCAGACCCAGAATCGCCTACTGCTTCTTTGATTGGGTCCGGCGCCGACCGGATTTCAGGCCGTCTGTGGACGTCTACTGCGAGATCCTTGAAATTGTCGTCCGGTGCAGGCACATTGAGCTTGCTAACATTGTCATGGAGTCGTTGATTAGTGCGGATTTGGATCGAATCGTTGCTGATGTTTTGATTGATAGGTCTGCAACGAGCTCGATAGATAGTTCTTGGGTTTTGAATGTGTTGCTATGGGTTTATGCAAAACAAATGATGCTTGAGAATTGCTTGAGTCTCTTCTACAGGATGCTTCGAATCGGGTTGTTCCCTTATGATCATAACTGTAATGTTGTTCTCAAGTTGCTGAGGAAGAAGCATCTTGTTGATGAAGCAACAGAGGTTTATAGAGCAATGGTGGAGTTCGGGATTGAGCCCACAGTAGTTACTTACAACACATTGGTGGATACGTATTGTAAGGAGGGAATGATAGAACAAGCTCTCAACCTTGTGACTGAAATGCAAAGAAAAGGGTGTGAGCCCGATGAGGATACTTTCAATGTGATGGTTAATGGGTTATCGAAGAAAGGGGAGCTAGAGAAGGCGAAGGAGCTGATTAAGGACATGGTTGAGTTGGGTTTAGAGGTTTCGGCGTATACTTACACCCCCTTGATTGGTAGGTATTGCAAGAAGGGAATGCTCGAGGAGGCATTAGCCCTTAAAGCCGAGATGGAAGCTAGAGGAGTAACTCCGAATGTGGTGACTTTTAGTTCGATTATAGACGGGTTTTCGAAGTTTGGGAGGATGGTTGATGCTAGGAAATGGTTTTGTGAAATGTTGGAGAATAACGTGACTCCGAATTTAATTACTTACAACTCTTTGATATGTGGGTATTGTAGGCAAGGCAATATGAGTGAAGCTTTTCTCTTGTTCGATGAGTTGAGGTCTAAGAACATTACCCCTAACATCATCACATACAATACTCTTATCGATGGGTTTTGCAAATCGGGTGACCTAGAGGCCGCAGAGCTGCTCAAGGAAGTGATGGTGAAGAAAGGGATCAACCCTGATGTCTTCACCTACACAAACCTAGTTCATGGTTCTTGCAAAGCAGGAAGCTTATCAATGGCTAAACAGTTCTTCTCTGAGATGATTCACGCTGGGCTTGTGCCTGATCGCCATGCTTACGTAGCTATCATGGTAGCTGAACTAAGACTTGGTGATACAACAAGAGCAATGTGCATGAAAGAAGAGATGCTAACAACAGATTTGATTACATACAATGTGTTCATCCATGGCCTCTGTGAGCTAGGCGAGGAAGGAGAAGTAGACGAGTTGTTGCAGAAGATGGCAGATGACGGTCTTGCCCCTGATGTTGTGACTTATACCAGCATAATCCAATCACAGTTGCAACGTGGCCATCTCAGCAAAGCCAGAGAGCTGCTCGTATCCATGGTGAGCAAAGGCTTGTCACCTTCGGTTGTAACATACACGATCTTGATCCATTCGCATGCAATCAATGGAAGGCTAGAACTCGCTTTCAAGTACTTCTTCGATATGAGAACAATGGGTGTTCTTCCAAATCTCTTCACCTACAATGCTCTGATCAATGGACTCTGCAAAGAGGGGAGAGTCAGCGAGGCTTACAATCTCTTCGATAAGATGGTTCAAGATGGGATTGTTCCTAATAAGTTTACATACACTATATTTATCAATGTGCATTGCAATTATGGGAATTGGGAGGTGGCTTTGAGATTGTATGAACAGATGGTCTGTAAAGGGATTCAGCCGGATGATTTTTTACACATAATTTTGTTGAGGCAGCTAAACGTAGACCATAAACAACATGCAGTTGAGTTTCTTGAGAGCTTGATCACAGACCGGGAAGAAAATGGTAGTTGGAAGAGATGATGAACCCCGAGAAATGATCCTGGTTTCTCTGCTGATTGGTGAGAGAGAAAATAAAGACACATGATCTTGGAGAAAAGTCTCAGCCAATCAATGTCACTCCAATATTCACCCGGTAAACTAAATTCCTTAGCTTGATTTAGCGAAGCTTTTGTTATGGTTCTGAATTGTGATAGTTGCAAAAAAAAGTACACTGAGGTATTCACTCTTTGCAACTTGTAACCCTCTTCTTTGGTAATTGCAAAAAAAATGCCATGAACTTGTCTTTTTGTTGCATTGTGTATAAATTTGTTTCAAAATGATGATTTTACCCTTGAAAATTTTAATTTTAAAAATGATAATTAAAGAACAAAAAATCAAAATTTCCGATCACTTAAACTTCTTACTCTCTGTACGGTACAAAGAGGAAGAAAAATTGGATTTGTTTTGCTTATTATTTTCAAATACTAACTGTAAGGTAAAAGCCATCATTTTATACAAATTTCAACAGAAAACAATACAAAGTGTATGTAATTTATTTTGTAAAATACAAATTGTAAGGGTAAAATCGTCATTTTCATATAATTTGCAACAAAAAGACGAGTTGAGGATACTTTTCTGCAATTATCTAAGAAGAGGGCTGCAAGTTACAAAAAATAAATGTCTCGGGTACTTTTTTGCAATCATCCCTACTGTATTTTCTGTGCCCCAAACACTGATGCATTGTTTAATTACGTACTGCAGATGGTTTCACGGAAGGGGTTGCTGTAAGCTCAATTTCGTTCCATTTCTTGCTGCAGATGAGTATAGTTATTGAAACTTGTTTGTGGCTCAGATTATTGATTTTTTAGTGCAAGAGGCTGATTTTTGGCTGCCAAAAAGAGTTAACAGGTCATATATACAACACAACTACATTGCTGTCAAATAAATTTTGAGAGAATTGTATTTTGAGTTAGCTCATTCTTTTTAATAATTTTGGAGGGATCAATTTAGCTTCCTTCCCACTGTATAATTGTAATGGTTGCTCCACTCAATTGACAAGTTTTTGTTGTTGTGAAATATTAGTTGCTCACTCAATTGTCATGTGATGAATTTGTCTTTTGGTGCATTCTATGAACCAAAATGGTAAATAGAATTGGTAAATTGGAAGTAACTACCTTTATGAATTATCCATAAACACGTAGTACACATGACTATTCTTATAATGCACCATATTACCGAATATGGTTAATGGCAAATAGTATCTTTAATTATTCATTTTTTGTATCTACTAGCCTCTTTTCTTTTATTAGCTAAACATGCTCCCATACTTGTCTTTTTGATGTAGTTTTTGTACTTATTTTGTGATGCAGTTTTGATAAAAATGATGATTTTATCCTTATAATTTAGATTTATAAAATATTAAATAAAAAAACAAAAAAATCCAAATTTTTGTATCCCACAATTTTCATGTTTATTATGAATGACATTTATACAAAGTACAACAAAAAGACAAGTTTATATAATTGTCAAAGATGAGAGCTACCTGTTACAAAAAGTAAACACCTCAGGTGCTTTTTTGCAATCATCTCTACAGAATAAAAGGAAACCATCAAAAAAATCGTTTTTTTCCATCAACTTAACAGTGCGTGCAAATTACTCTGGATTGTGTGTTTGTATGCAATTTATAAAGGTACTTATATGTAATTAAACCAAAGTAACACAAAACATGGTACTTGTCAAACTGATCTATGATATGTTGTAGGTCTTGTCTGCATATCTAAGGATTTTCCAGCACTCCAGTTTCTGCCTCTTTCAAGCACAAAAACATCATTAATTGGAACATGTAAAACTGTGATATCTAATTATGTTCAAGAATGTCAACAAAACTATCTAGCTACTTAAACACTAATCGATACGATCTAAATCGACACACAAGCAAAACGACATCAACATAATCTGTAGCAATGACATTCGGAGCATTTTCCCAAATTCTCGGAAGAAAAAAAATATCAAATCCTGACCAATTACTAACCCCTATCAGAATAATCATTTACAATTTATCGAGTATATACAACTCCGCGACAAATATACTCGTAACAACGGTAAGGAATCAAAGAATAATCTGCTGTAGAGTCGGGTAATCGAATCATAGCCTCTTTCTCATGATACTTCGATGGAGCTGCCACGACCATACAATCAAGAAGAACAAAAGACCGACTCCAACAGATGACCACAACAGAACCAACCATAAAGGCATGGGCTTTGGATACAAACCTAGTACAACATAAACAAGTAACATATATAAAATTATGATTTAAAGGCGGGAAATTTAACGAGAATTCAAATGATCAGGGCAATGTGAAGTTACCATGTCCGAATTTGATGCAAATAAGAAGCTCGACAATGCAAATTGCAAGAGAGAGCCAACAAAACGCTCCGACCTTTTTAACCGGTTTTCTGAAGATCAATACAGTAAATTATTATTAGGAATAATTACAAAATAAATAGCCTCAGGTATTCATTTTTTGTAACTTGTAGTCCTCTTCTTTGATAGTTGCAGAAAGGTACCTTAAACTTAAAGATACGAAAACTTTGCTACCTCTTTGGACTGAATGAAGAGTAATGAAAAGAAAAACATTTTGCAATTATTAAAGAAGAGGGTACAAGTTGCAAAAAGTGAATACCTCATGGTATTTTTTTTTTGCAATTGTCTCTTATTGTTAACCAAGTCAAAGTGAAACCACATGTGTGTGTGTGTGTGTGTGAGAGAGAGAGAGAGAGTACCGATCCTGAAGGTAAGAGTTGTACTCGCGAATAGTTGGTATAGCGATTAACCACCATAAAATCAACCTGTATATAATCACTGGGTTCCGAGGAGGAACCCAAAGGCAAAACTTGAGAAAGAACGTGTTGAGCTCCACTGTCAAAAAGACGATACAAAGACTAAGAACTTGAATAAAACGCCATGGGCCAAGTAATGGGTGCCACTCGTCTTTATCCCAATGTGCAGGCGTAAATTGCCCCAACGTCCGTTTCACCTAAAACAACAAACACAAATATTCTTATAGGCCTCAAGGTAGATTTTGATACTGTCATTTTCAGTAGCAAACATGAACTAGAATTAACCGCACATATGAGCACCAGGGGCGAATTCACCCTAAAAAGGGGTTTTAGGGTGGGTTCAAGCAAATCACACCCTTTGAGCGAAGGATCTTTCGCCCGGAAAACTCCCAGGTAAATTGTCCATGCATACAAAACGGCGAATTCCCAGGCGAATCGTCCATGCACACAAAATAGGAGGGTAGAAAAGGTTGTGGCCACTTGCCACGTGGGAGGGCTGGGCAAATCACCTCCAGCGGTGAAGATGCTCTGACTACTGTAATGAGTTGTCCAAAAACACATGACCGCATAGTAAATTTTCCCAAACACATAATACCCTTATGAACTTCCACGTGTCACCATTTACATGATAAACTGCAAACCATCAAAATTTCAGATCTTTTTTCGTCACGTGAGTTTAAAATTTGATAATATCCCAAAACTAATAATCCTCAGCGTTTAATCTTCTGATTTCAATATGATTCTGTGGATGTTTCTAGAACGGAATCAAACTGAAATGAGAAGAGTTCAGCGTGAAAGTGAGTACAAATGGGAAAACCCAAATTTATGATGGAAATTCATAAGGGTAGTCATGTATAAAGTGAAAATTTTACCATGGAGGTTCATGTGTTCCTGGGTAATTCATAAAGGTAGTTATGTGCAATTCACAGCAATTATCTTCACTAAATGTTTCATGCATCCTTAAGAATATTTGTCCACTCCCAAGACAACTATTCTTATCGGCTCACAGGAAATACGGTATCACCGTATATTGTACTTGCAAATAACGAGAAAATATTTACATAGTAATTCTAATTCTAAACAGGAAGGGTTGAGAACGTACTTTGCCTAAAATGTTCGGCTGCCTACTTATGCCAACCCACTCATACGTTCTGCCGTCAAAGTACCTCACAGTATGCATTCCGGCCCAAATACCTGAAAAGTCAATCAAATATGACTGTCATGAGAGGCTATCACCACAGAGAAATGACTCAAACTCTAGCTTGACAAAATATATATGAAACCGGACAATTTGGATAAAGAGATCTCACCAAACCAATTACAGATGAGTATATCAAGAACGATGCTGTCCCACCAACACTCGTTGAAGTTTGGTAACATGTGACGGAACGTTAGCTGAAAAAAATAAAAATAAAACTTTAAAAAGAACAAAAAATAATTGCAAAAAGTAACCCCAAGGTATTCATTTTTCGCAACTTGTGGCCTTTTTTGGTGATTGCAAAAAAGTACCTTGTACTTTCTTTTTGTTGCAATTGTATACCAATGACGATTTTCCATTACAATTTACATTTAAAAATTAATAATTTCAGGACAAAAATCCCTTAATTTCCTTCCTCTTTGTACCGTACGAAGAGTAAGAAATTTAAGGACCACGAAAATTTGGATTTTTTAGTTACTAATTTTAAAATTTAAATTTCTAAGAGTAAAATCGTCATTCTGAAACAAATTTATACAAAGTGCAACAAAAAGAAGTGACTACCTCAGTGTATTTTTCTGCAATTATCCCAAAAAACAATACAAACTAGCGTACAAATATAAAACATGAAATTTAAGTCTAACCTCCATTAATTCAAACCCAATTGAAAGAACCCATAAAAGGGGCTGATTACGAATCATTATAGCCTTTCCCCACCAACCGAAGATATGCGCTACAACAAATTCATCAAATAGCGTTTCCTGGAAAAGAACAAAATACATTAGACGCTTGTTACACCGAATATTGTTCTGGTGTAAAATCAAGGGACAATTGCAAAAAAATACCCTGAGATATTCACGTTTTGCAATTTGTAGTACTGTTCTTTAATAACTGCAAAAAAAGTGCCTTGAACTTATCTTTTTGTTGCTCTTCGTATCAATCAGTTTAAAAATGGCGATTTTCACTTAGAAATTTAAGTTTTAAAAATAGTAATGAAAGAAAAAAATCCAAATTTTCATGTCCCTTAAATTTCTTACTCTTTGTACAGTACAAAGAGGAAGAAAATTAAGGGAGATGAAAATAGTAGATTTTTTGTTTTTACTTAATAACACAAAATGCAACAAAAAGGCATGTTTATGCAATTATCAAAGAAAAGGACTACAACTTGCAAAAAGTGAATACCTCAGGGTACTTTTTTTGCAATTGTCCCTAAAATCAATATTAATCTTGAGTGAAGTATCATACATAAATGTTCTTAAACCTGTTTGAGGGATTTTCAGGTACATAGAGGCGACAATCGGCTCCATACGATCTTTCAGGAAGTTCTGCATGAAAGAGAGTGCGGCCGGTTTAATGATGCAGAAGGGCATATTGATCTTGAGTTAAGTATTAATATTGCAATGAACTTCTCCCAGCTGATATGTTAATTAACAGTATATGGTACCCCAAAAAAATTACCAACGCCAAGATCTGGATGGAGAAACTTCATAAACTGCCTAGCATCATCGCGTTTCTGGAGGACAAAGACAAGCCACTGTCAGCAACTAAATGTCTAAGTTAAAATAATGGACAAGTAGAAGAGTAAGTGGGAAATATAGCATTAGAAGTTGCATAGTAGGGAAAGTTTTCTTGCGACTAACCTGGAACAGCAAAAATGTGAGAGCAACGAGGTAGATAACAGCCATTCCATGAACCAATCGCCAGATAGCAGGATGTGGTCTGATAAGGACTCTGGAAGAGAATATGAACCCAGATAAATATCTCAATTTAACATTGCACAAAACTAACATGATGAATATAAAGTAGGTATAATTGCAATTTGTATCCCTTTGATGATTGCAAAAAGTATCAAAGCTGTCTTTTTGTTGACATTTGCATGAAAATAACGATTTAACCCTTACGATTTAAATTTAAAAATAATAATTATAAAATAAAAAATATAAATTTTCATATCCCTTTTTTTCTTCATCTTTGTACCATACAAAGAGTAAAAAATTTAAGGAATATAAAATTTTGGACTTATCGTTCTTTAATTGTTATTTTTAAGTTTAAATTTCCAAGTGTAAACTCGTCATCTTGAAACAAATTTATACAAAGTGACAATTTTATGCAAAATACAAATTCAGGGCACTTTTTTACAATTATCAAAGAGGGCTACAGGTTGCGAACAGTGAATACCTCAGGGTACTTTTTTGCAATTTATAAGTCGGTGTAGTTAAATGAGAGACGTATAATGGTTAGTGTACAAGTGTGAGATTATTCCTAGCATAAATCCTACTGGTGCCCCATTGTCTTTGCTGTCTAATTAGAATTTTGAGCATGTTTATCTCAGAACTTCACAGCCCATTTTAACAAAACAAATAAAAGAGATTATAATCACAGATGTCATTAGCGGTGAACTTTACATCCATATATATTCCAGATTTGAACAGTAGAAGAAAATATGCATTCAACAATGTCAGAAGAGGGTGTAACAGATAAACTTACGTAGATGGGGCTTGCAGCAAGCAATATGCAAGAAAAACTGCAATCATCGCCCATACACCCCTATGAGAAGCCACACACACACACAAAAAGTATCTCACAATATATCAAACAATAGCAAAAGCAAAAGACCATCAATACACCTATATGTAAAGCACATACCTCTTCACAGATGTAATAACATCACGGGACGAACTACTCTCAGGATCGAGTGCTCCACTTGCCCAACTGGTAAAACAACCCGCTAATCAATGAAACGATATAGTCAACCAAAATTACTAAATATCATTACCGGTTTAAGTACTCACATCAGAAAACATGCACCAATAAGTAACAGTGTAATGGTGTGAGGTTTATATGCCCATGCGGTCCATGGATCGAGCTCTTCACCGGAACCCGATAAGCTCACACCACCATTTTCTCTAACTTTCTGATCCTTTCTCTTAACTTTCCTATGACCATTTGAATCCATAGGCCTTCGATCCCCTCACTGAAAAGCGGAGCAGCAGTGGTGAGAGGACTTGCCTTGTTATCATAACATATATAAAGACGATTCAGATTATAAACTAATAAACTTCATATTCCCTCGGTCATAGTCTTAATGTAAACCTAAGACTAGAAAAATATAAAATAAAATAAAAAAGCAATTTTTTTACAGAAAGGTGTTTTTTAGGGATAATTGCAAAAAAAAAAGTGCCTTGAACTTGTCTTTCTGTTGCACTTTGTATAAATTTGTTTTGAAATGATGATTTTTACCCTAACAAAAAATCCAAAATTTCATCTCTTAAATTTCTTACTCTTTTTGTATAGTACAAAGAGGAAGAAAATTAAGGGATATGAAAATCTGGATTTTTTTGTTTTTTTACTTTTTATTTTTTTTAAATCTAAATTGTAATGGTCAAATCGTCATTTTTATACAAATTGCAACGGAAAGACAAGTTCGGGTACTTTTTTGCAATTACCAAAGAAGAGAGTTGCATGTTGCAAAAAATGAATAGATAAGGGTACTTTTGGGGGATATCCCTTTTTTTTACGAGAACTTATACATCAAACCAGACTCGTAAATGCTTTCACTGAAGACAAATTACTTATAGTGCTGAAATAACACAAGGTTCCCACTCAATTCCATTGATACTACCAAATAAACACTAAAAGTTAAAGGCAGTAACAAAGGATCTAAGATATCTAGACAATCATGAAAGCCAGCCAGCCTATCCTACGCAATATAGGGTCCCCCATAGCTTAGGTCTAGAAGTGAATTAGACACTGTTCTATTACCATACAACAACAAGACCCACTTCTAAATTTAATTTCCTCATTACATTTAGGGATAATTGCAAAAGAGTACCCGAGGTATTCACTTTTTGCAAGTTGCAGTCATCTTCTTTGATAATTGCAAAAAAGTGCCCTGAACTTGCCTTTTTGTTGCACTTTGTATCAATTTGTTTTAAAATAAAAAATTTACCCTTGAAAACAATGAGTAAAAACTATAAAAAAAATCCAGAATTTTCATCTCTTAATTTTCCTTTTTTTTGTACGTCCAAAAAGGAAGAAAACAAATAGAGGTGAAAACGCTGGATTTTATGCTTTTTACTTATGATTTTTGGAATCTAAAATTTCAAGGGTAAAATCGTCATCTGAAACAAATTTACACGGTGCAATAAAGAAACAAGTTCAGGGAACTTTTTTGTGATTATCAAAGAAGGGGGATACAACTTGCAAAAGGTGAATACATTAGGGGTAGTTTTTTGCAATTATCCCTGACATTTACAATTCCACAAAATAGATGAGTAAGCCAAGAGGAACAAACACACAATCAATCCCAAGTATAAGGCCACAACTAACCTCCATCTAGCTGAAAACAAAACCACTTCCAGCATGAGACCCCATATAAGGACATATATCTCTAGGCTTGTGGGAGCCATTTTCAATCAAAGAACAGAGTCCACCCAAATTTGTACTTAATTGTAATACCTGCTAATGTTTTAATGTTGAAAGCTACTCCTAAGCCATAACCAACCTCAAAATGTATTGCTAGTGGAACCCTCAACAGGGTAAAGATAAAGAACACCCTTCGACCGGATTTTGCATATAAATTGAAGGGATAATTGCAAAAAACTTGAGGTGAACTATGCACGTTGTGTAAATACTATCGGTGAACTATTCTTTTTAACAAACGACATCCCCATTTATTTTGCGTCTGCAAATCCACTCTTGGGGTTAATCTTTTTCCAAAAAGTCGAAAGTAACCATGTCAAAGTACATACATAAGGGTTTCAAATTACAAAACATGTATACATGATGGTTACAAATTGCAAAACACGTTAACGTAAAGGTAAAAACTGTCATTTCCGAACGTAGATGTGATTTCAATTTTTCGGAAATGACACTTTTACCCTTTACATTATAGGTGTTTTGCAATTTGTGACCCTCATGTATACGTGTTTTGTAATTTGAAACCCTTATGGATACACTTTTGCCTGATTACTTTTGACCTTTTGCAAAAAGATTAGTGGATTTCTGGGAAAATAGACGGGAATGTAATTTGCAAAATGCGCATAATTCATCACAAGTTTTTACAATTACCCTGAAATAGTTCAACAGTTTAGGAACAAGTAGAACAATTTGCCTTGACTATTGACACACCTTCAAGTCAAATGAAGCCATACTAACTCCAATCAACAAACATATGAGAGAAGCTTGCATAAACCCATCAAAACTATAACAAAACCCCAGATTCACATTACACCCCTAATGAATAGCTCTCTCTAACTACCTATCAAATCAAATAATCACCCAACAGTAAACACTCAAGACTTCACTCAAACAAATCCAACTTTCTCTAGAGCATGCCTGGATTGTCTTATTTTAAAATAAAGTAACCTATTTGAGCCTAAACTAATCCCAATCTGGGAGAATATTATTTGTATATATATGATTTTTTGAAAAAAGCAGAGAGAACTGTGTATGGCAACAAAATTCAAAAGGACCCATCACCATATTGCCCCATTTTTCAAAATCAAATCATTGCATGAAACCAAAAATCACTCAAAACCTATGAAATGACAGCAAAAGGCACCTAAAGATGCCTGGAGAAAAACAACTCTTTTTGAATCATTAATTAAAGCAAAAACACACACAGTCTGAGGATGCTTCAAAAACCTCAGATTCAGAAAAATGGAGATTGAGATTTGAGAAGAGAACAAGACGAAGAAGACCCAAATTCAGAAACCCAGAACCAAACCAAACCAAACCCATGTATTTATACACGTATAGATATAGAGAGAGAAAGGTAAAAAAAAAGTAGCTTTATGTATATACTCACGTAGGAGGAGGCTGACAGAGGAGCCCTAGCCGTACGATTCGGAGGACGAGGAGATCGCGGCCGTTGAACCGACCAGAGTCCTCTCTGCTTTAAAGCTCTCACAATCAGTGCGCGCACTGAGAAAAAGCTCTCTCCTTGATTACTGAATCAGAGAGAGAGTTATGGAAAATCCCAGAGAGTGATGATGAAGAACACGATGTGTATATATATATATAAAAAACTGATTGATTCTCGAAATAATTCAAAAAAAATCCTTTTTTGTGATAATGGGCAATCCCAGTTTGACAGCGACGATTGCTGATTGTGCGTCTTCCAAACTTTCTGTCTCGTGTGGCGGTGTTTGGCTCGGGAGAAAAACAGAGAGAAAGTGAGGGAAAATACAAAAAAAGCTGAACTCAGCCCCCAAATTTATACGGAATCAAATTTAATGTGCGGAGACGGAAATATTAGTACGACGGTCAAAGGGTGATTTCGAGATGTTTTTTTTTTCTGCTGCGGTTTTCTCTTTGGTGGTGTGACGGAAATGCCCTCGAGGGTGTTGGTTAATTACGGAATATATCCGTTTATCAGACCCATGTGTTGGTTGGGTTGTGAATTGACCGAATTGTCCTTTTGTGATCCGTTCTGGTTTTGACTCTCTGTTTGACTGTTTCTGTCCCGTAACTGTTGTAACTTCTCGTTTCTATTTACTTTGTCTTTGGTTAGTCAGAGTTCAAGCTTTGTTAGGTGCAAAACTATGTACAAAGTAAAAGGTTAATAAATGAAAAGGTGATCGGTTTATAAAGATCAAACTCTATGTATTTGTTTGCTTTATTCATTTTGCGATAAAAAACTATCGAACATGCGACACCATCAAGGTGTTAGAAGATGGAGTTTGTCCTTCCGTCTAAATCAGGTCAACGTCCTAAGCTTAATTTTCCTTATAATAATAGTCAGACCGAGGACCGGAGCTCCTTGAAAAATCCTGGCGATCCGAGATGTCCAAAAAAACCATAAACCCAAAAAAACTAAGATGGAATCAAGATTTGTACTGTCGACACACCCCACATATAAAAATGAACAAAGTACAAGACAAAGGGAGAGAAGAGAAAATCCCCACCACTAGATATCTTGATCGCATTTTTCAATATTTTTCGCTTGTTTGTCATTTGATAGTTATTCTGATAAAACACATTATTTTTCAACGCCTTTCACGATATGTTGAAGTTGAACTCACATCGGAAAAATATAAGAATAAGAAGCGATTTATGAAGGTTAGTGTCACGCCCAAGTAACAAGGTTGACATTTTAGTTATGAAAGCTTGACCCGATATAAGTGGGCCGTTTTAAACAAAATTTTCATGATATCAGAACTGGTTCAACCTTCGATCCGTTTGTCACCTCCATTCGATGGTCTCTGACCCATATTCAGATGTCCAGTACTTACAAAGGATAAGGTCACACCCAATGAACAAGATTGACATTTCAATTGTAAAAACTCGACCCGATATGAATGACTTGTTTTTAAAAAAAAACATTGTGAATAATAACAGTCCACGCATGCAATAGTGTTTATTATTCTTTTGTGGGTATCCATCATGATCCTTCCTAAGTGGTCCATTCTCTCCACCAACTTAATATAGCTATATTTTCTTTACATATTTACTTCTCTCTCCTTTTTAATTTCGGTGACGTTCACATAACAAGTTTTTGAATCACTTACAAAGTACGTTTTAGATTATATAATTAAGGGTAAAACATGTAATAAGTACACATGACATAATTCAAAAAGGTAGTAAAGTGAAACGTCGTAATCTTGGTAATATAATTTCACGTGCATGTTTGAGGGTCAAAGTCGCTAATACTACGGACTGTCACGAAATCAAAGCTCAACAGGGACAAGTCGAAAAGGATGGTGAGGACAGGGAAGAATAAAAAGAGAATTTAATGGGGAAAAAGTGTAATCATTCCAAAATATTATGATTTATAAAACTGTAAAGTATGGGGTAATTTGACGATACTCGATAAATTTAGGGACCACACGGTCAAAGCATCTCGGAATTTATTGCCCTTCCTTATCTTTTCTTTCTTCTTAAATGTTCGTATCTTTATTTGATTCACACGGTAAGAAAAAAAAAACTGTGGATTGGTGACCTTCAGGCGCTGGCACCTTCAGCGGTCCTTCGCATAACAGCACCTTCAGCGGTCGTATCAGTCGAGTCGTTACAGGCGCTGGCACGATTGATCGTGTCAAGGGGTCGTGTCAGGAGTGACGTGTCAAAGAGTCGTTACAGAATCCTGCAACGATGCGTAGCCGTGGTAGGAGCTACTTTAAAGGAAAGAGAATCTCATTTTGCTCCAAAAACAACCTCTTATCATGGTTCCTAACACTCAAGGCTGGCTGAACCCTTAAGTTAGTATTACTTGTTTTCTCAATTATCAATAAATATAAAAGACCCAATAAACTTATTTTAGAGGCCTCATATTCTAATCTAATAGAGAAAAAATCTTTATTGATTTAACCTGTATTTAAAAGTTTTATTTGAACATAACTTGATTAAACAATTTTTCGTAAAATAAAAACTTATATAAATCATCGCTTAAGGCCCCCAAATTTGTTGGGTCGACCCTGCTAACACTAGTCATGTCAGGAAGCCATGTCAGGGAGGAGAGAGAATGCCAAAAAGCACCTCCTACCATGATTTCTTGACACTAGTCATGTCAAATCATTAGAGATGCTCTAAGGTTTCTAAGTATTGTGTCGGTTTTGGTTATAAGATGACTTTTTATATATCAGCAGCTTTTTTGTTTTTATAAATCAAATCTTCCAGAAAAAAGACAGGATCAAAGGCGATACATTTAAGTAAAATACAACCAAAAAGAATATTCTCGGAGAAACTTCAACTACAACCTAACATAATGATTGAAAGGAATAGGACTACAACCTAAATGTATCAACCATTACATACCAACCATGAAGCAAACTAAAACAAACCCAACAGGGGTGAAAGAAAACAGATAGTAAAACATGTCTAAATAACCGAAATATACCCACCATGAAGCTCAAGTAGAAAACCGACAACACCGACTTGACCAACACTCGAAACACCCCACGCCCAAACCAGATATCATAATGAACATCCCCTCTCATCGGGACCCTCAACTCAAAGAATTGTAAGAGCCCCGAAACGTCGACGACCAACACCGAAAAGATGACAAAGAAAGGTCAGAGATCGAAAGACCACCGATACTTCATAACCCTAGAATCAGAAATTCATGGTCTTCTAACAAAGGCACTAAGACCTATAACCACTCGCCGGAGGCCAACACCACAACCGACGAGCCCCAAACCACAACGGATTGGGAACACAGAAGACAAAATGGAGTGCGGATCTATAGAACAAAGCAATCAAATCACAATAACTAGTCGGGAGAAGAGGAAAAGTGAGACACCTTACCCATGCCCTGAAAATGGCGAGTTGGAGGTGATCAAATCTGGTGCCAGTCCACCAAAAATCCCGAGCAGCCAAAAGACCACGTGAAGAAAATTGGTCCACCACGAGAGAGGTGTTCACCGGTGGCCAATACCAAAAAATACGGTGTAACCACCTCCCCCGTCTCATAAGCCCGTAGTGGAGCCCGAAGTCCGACAAGCCCATTCCACCATGGCCAGTTCCGGTTCATACCAGATCTGGTTCACCAGACAGTCCAGCGATGTAGCAACTACAAGGGACCCCAACTAATCGGGTCCGGTGAGTAGAATGCGAGTAAGATCTTTGGCAGATCGGAGCCCAAGACGGCGATCGCGGTCTGGCAAGACCCTTCGAGCGCTGGTGAGAGGACAACCACGACACAAAAATGAAGTTGAGACTAGCGAAGGCACATAGACGAGGAGGTCTACTCCGACAAACCTCTCCACATCAGCTCCAACTGCTAACATAGTTCACCACCGGTAAGAGAGCAAAGGATCGAGGTCTGGTGCGAACCAAAGAGAAACCGAGAAACAAGAAGGGGGGAAGAAGAGGGAGAAAGGGAAGAGAGACAAAAGAGGTGGGAGAGGCCTCTGCCTGATCACGGCCGGAGGAGTGGCTGGAGCCGACGGGGGCAAGGAGGGAGGCGACGGGTTAGGGTTCGCTATGGTTTGAGTTGTATAGAGAAAAAGTATGCGTAAGTCTCCTTGAGATACTGGATTTTTTCAGGTAATCCGTCATTGGACCGTTGATTTTAATCGAAAAACTGATAAAGAGAGATCTGTAGTGTTAGAAACGTGATGTCAAGGACAAAAATAGTGCATGAAAGTTGAGGACAGTTTTTATGGGTGGAGACTGAGGACCGGAAGCCAAACACTTACAACATCGTGGCACGGCGCATGAAAAAGAAGGAGGAGGTGTGTTATGTAAAATTAGGGTTGGAGAGGCTAGAACAGTATATGGTTCGGAAAGTAGTTTTAACCATCAATGAAGATTGAACAACATGTCATATTAATCATCAGAGTTACCATTCAGCTCAATAGATGAACACGCCAAGTGACTAATTGATAACTACATCCAATTTTATCGGTTGCTTGGTTTATCTTAAATCCAATTATCGATTATGAAACATATCCTTCGATCGAATCCTTTTTTACAAACCAAACATCAATTGTCGATATCATAAAATCCAACATCACTTTTATCCATGCCAATTGGTATCGATCTTTCGATCTGGACGAATTTTCTGATCACCCCTAATGATCATTTGTAATTATTATTTTCTCGTTCAAATTCATTATTTTCGTAACACATAGTATTACATGTTTAATCTTCATGTGATATGGTAAGAAGAGGTAAACTCTAACCGTAACACGAACTTCGGTAATGATATTTATCCTTACACTCAAGAGGAACTATTAGTAGACCGTTGATGTCGCATTATCCTAAAGTTAATAGTTACACATGCTTCCACTGAAACGTGACCATGTGATTAGAAAGTGATCATCCCCACACATCGACCGAAACAATGTTGGGTTGACTGTAGAACAAGAGAGCCATTAAAAGCAACGTTTCACCAACTTGAGGAGAAAGCTGAGTCTTGCTGTCTCAACTTGCTCACGTTTATCACTTATTAGCATTATGCTCCAATTAATGCCTCATAATTGCTCGTAATCATTGTTTTGCAAAAACTTCCAACTTTAGAATTGTTAAAGAATCCCAATGATGAGGTTGGTTTTTATAATCACCCAAAAGTGGTACTTCTTTCTAACCATATGGTGTCATGTAATTATGACACCTAAATCCCATTATAGTGATGTTTTTTTTATAAATAAAAACAGACACTGTAACTTTTATATATATATAAACTAGGGTATGGGATTTAAATGTTTTATTTGTCACCAAATGTAACATTACGAATTTAATTAAATGGTGATAGAATAATAAGGGGTTTTGAGTGCCATTTTACATAAGATTTTAGAAGAAAATGAGTTAGGATGATCTGATTCAGATAAAATAAAAAATTAGGTAGTATGAATCTTATATTTCTTATTTGAATATAGTTTTGGTTTTATTAAGGAGATAAGGTATTGTGCTTCTCCTCACTCTCAAAAGAGAGCCCAAACTCTAGTTCTATTTTTGTTTGGTGTCGTCGTCGTCGATGCCTACTGTGGCTTCGACCACTACGGTTATCGGTGGTGCTCTTCATTTTTATTTGTTTGGTGTTGTCCGTTCGTCTCTGGTTTGCGTCGTCACCACGCCTCCCTGTTGACCGCCGCCTCTGTCAGCCGTTTTCCACCGCCATCTGGCCAGATCTGGCCACCCACAACCATCCCCCTCGCCTCGCCGACCAGACCCCGTTCCCCGTCGCCCAACCTCTTTCCCTGGTCGGACCTGCCGGCATCTCTGCCTCCCTCTACCACCCTTCTCCCCCTCCTTCTCCCGTCGATCGTGCTCCACCGCCCCCAACTGCCCTCGGACCCCTCCCTCATCCCACGACCTGCTCCGGCCAAGGTCGCCCCCAACAGCCCGAAGTGGCCCTCCGCCTTCCTCCAAAAAAATCTATCATCGTGGCCAGCTTCAACTCCCCCACCTCCCACAATCAGATATGCCACCCTCCGGTCAGCTATGGCTCACAGCATCCTGAAATGGCTTTCCGCCTTCCTTAGGAAAAATCCACCCCCGTGGCCAGCCTCACCTCCCCCCACCCCCACGACCAGATCTGCCACCCTCCGGTAAGCTCCGACTCGACTACTCTCGACTGAACCTCTTTGCCACACTCTTCCTCCGTCTAAAGGGCCAGATCTGCACCCAGCTTCCGTCGGAACACTATAGTTGAAGTCGTTCAGATATGCTCCTGGTCTTCGTGTTTACCCAACCAATCTCGTGCACCAGTCCCTAGTGGATCGGATTTGTACCTATCAGCTTCGTCCACCTCGCCCTAATCCCAAGCCCAGACATCGGAGGTCGGTCACAAGTAGTTCCTTAGTCGTCGTTGGTTATTTTGCTGTTTATCTTGTTTTCTGTTTATTTGGCTTTGTTTGTCCTCCCTATCATAATCTCATATTCCTGGTAGGTGTGGCTACTACCTCTGGTGGCGTATCCTTTCGGGACTCTTTATTGGCAGATCTCTTCGGGAATCCGATAAAAAAGACCGGCATGATAGTAGTTGTTATCTTGACGCTGCTTCGCCCGTCTTGAAAGCAATTCATTTCACTGGTCGTTCCTCGGGGTCCCGAGAACGATCGGTAAATACAACACTTATTAGGTTTGGTATGTGTTCGATATGTAAGGTTTAGTAAGTTATTAATGAATCTTTCTTTTCAAATAAAGTTTTGGTTCGGTTAGCAATCATTTTTTACATTGGAAAATTTATTTAGGAGATAAGGTCTTGGAGTTTAGATGAATGCTCAAGAAAATTAAAATGAAATTTCATTTAATTTGTGAAAATGACATTCATGAACTTGGGGTTAAGATTTTTGATCTCGATTATTGCGATAAAATGAATTAAGTAAAGTAGTAGATGGCCCTTCAATTAGACTTGTTTTATTTTTAAGCGGAAAATGAGGAAATGCATTAAACCCAATCATCAAATTACAGGGTTATGACCATAGGTTTTGGGATCCAGAGTATGTTCGGGTCCCTCGTGAGTGACCAATCGCTCTTGAACCCGTAGAACTAGTCTACTTTTCATCATAGACCCGAGCTGAGGAAATCCTCTTACCACTTTCCAAACTAAATAAATCCAAACAACTACAAACACTCATAAACCAATCCAACAACGGAAGCAAAACCTAAAAACAAACGCCAGAAAAGCAAAAAACAAGAAATAACGAAACCGACAATACATCAGAACACCAAAACTAGGGAGCCTATGATGCAAAATCTTAAACTCATAGTATTTGTAGTGAGGCGTCCTTGTACTGTCATCCATCTTGATATGCTAGGGTAATCCGACCTTAGGTGTCGTGGAAAAAAATCTCATCCTATCGTCTCTCCACTCGGATACCAAATCCACTAAGTATATTGCTCCAAAACTTTCTCCAAGCGGCTGGTGCGGGTGTTCGGTTGGTAAAGCTTTATCAAAACCAAACCTTGATAAGTTAAAGTCATAAATTGTGGAGATCAACTTCGGAATATCCCTGGAGGCTCGTTATAGTCTCTTAGACTCAGTGGTACCTCGATCGACGACGATGAGGGGAGTAGGAACAGGGAGGAGGGGGAAAGCCACCGACGACTTGCATGACCGAAGTGAAGACCTGGCAGTATTTTAGGGACAAGACAGAGACGGTGACGGTTGTGCTCAAGCGGAGGCCAGTTGCAGCTGCTATGCATGAACGGAGGACGAAGACGATTGTTGAAAAAAAAACTCGATATAAGAAAAAGAAGAAAAACTCCATCGACAATCTCCACAGACTGAACCACGGAAACCGTCAACAACTGTGACAACAAGTACAAGAAAGCTCATAAGGTTTTGGGGAGAGAGGCTTAATTAGACTTGTTTTAAAAAATAGACAACACTATAATCGCTAAATTGTATAAATTTATACAATCATATGGACTTTATATCTACATAGTTTATTTAATATATATTATCGTACTATCCTATCGAAAATTATGAAAATCGTACTATGACAGTATTATCTCGATTACTGCAACATATTGCTCGACTTGACTTACCCTAAAAATATAGCAAGAAAGAATTATGTATGTGACACTCAAGCTCTCGGTTCACCTCTTTGATGTTCGTCTCTATTCTAGCTAGGGTTTACGCCGCCGCCCCCCGTTTCCACGCCGCCCGCCGTCGCCGACCATGTCCCCTGGCAGCACTGTCCGGTCGCCATCTCCATCTACACGCCGTTCAAGTCCTTACTCCTCTCGGTTCTCCATCTCCCTCAATCGATATCGATGTATCACCCACTGCACCACTGTCATGCTGTTGGACAAAGTTCATACTCTGATAAGGCACCGCCGTCGCCGGCGGATCCTCACCGGGTCCCGACTCTCCCCCCCCACCCCACCCCCCGGCTTGGTCATGCGGCCAGTGGCCATGCACCAGCGTTGCACCTGGTCCATGCAAGGACGGACACACTGGCCCCTGTGGCCGTATCGACTACCTCTCGATCATCTGAGCAGTTGCCGCGCCGACCCGACGACGATTGGCAGATGGTATTCCGTCCGGAACCGGGTGACCGGATAGGGCGTCGATGCCTGGAACAGGCATGGTGCCAGGCCGAGCGTTACCGGGGCGATCACCCCCCGGTGGTGATGTATGTTCCTCCACCAGAGCGAGCTACTCCCGGCCCACGCATGGTGGCGTCCCCATCAGTTTATGCTGCTCTGTCGCCGCCGCCCCTAGGATGCATGCAAACCGTAGGGCTAGTTGGGTCCCGTCTAGGGTTTCTGCGCCATTCCTGCCGTCGACCAGGCGACATGGCCCGAAGCCCCCGAGATCCAGGACGGTGACGGTGATCGCCCCGAGGGAGGACTCTCCTGCACCGGGGCCTTCATGTCGTCTTAGGCCTCCGGTGAATCGCTATACTCAGAAGGAGATAATGTTGGTTCGTCGAGGCATACTGAGATACAACCCTGGAATTGGTCCCGTCCACCAAAGGCCAAGACAAGGAAGGAGGCATGAGCACCTGCTGGAGAACTGGGTACACATGAGCCCTCTGGGATTATCGGACTGGCTCAGGTCCAGGTACTACAACTGGGGGGTTATAGCCCCTCGAGGGGTGAATGACCTCCCAATGCGGGGGTGGGTTGGACTGCTTGGGGACTATACCCACAGACCCGGGACTACTGCAACCGGGAGGTCTTGGGAAATCCGCACTAAAGGCTCATTCTCTAGTTTGTTTTTCTGTATTAGGTCGAATAAAGTTTTGGCTAGATAGGATTAGGGATTTGGATTGTTATTTTTTGAAATGTTGGTACGAGGAACTCTTGAGTTCGGATCTGCGAGTCAAAGCAGACTATCTTTATGGATCCATGAGCGTCTGACGGGCTACGACCGGTTGGGACAAAAATATGGAATCCGGGACAATTATGTCCTACCCTGTAAAGCTGTTGTGCTACAGTAATACAATACCTCTTTATCCGTTTCAAAAAAAAATGTATGTGACACTCGATTTATTATAACAAAATTGGAAAACTATTGTGAAAGAGAAAAATAATGTAACATATTATCTTATTCACAACTCCATAACTTTTCCAAAGGAACATAAAATATAATATATTGTTTTGGATTAATTTGCTATCATTGTAAATAAAATAAGAAGAATATCAATGATATGAATAGAAATGGACGGTTGTACCCCCAATGATTTGTAACAGGGTCCGTACAACACATAGCTTCAACACAACCCCGTGAGGCAGTTGTCGCAAAAGACGACGACTTTGAAGACTATTTTTCTCATTTATTTTACTTATCATGTATAATATTATGGGAAAACTATCCGTACCTACCCAAAACCATGCCCATTTAACTGATGTTTACTCTGAAGTTTAAAGTTAATTGATGCATACCCTGAAGTTACGACTTGTAACTAAAAATCCCTTCTGTCAGCTAAAATGACGAAAATACCCTCAGTGATTTTTTTAAATATTTTTTTAAAATATAAATGAAGTGATTTTTTAAATAAAAATGAAGTCATTTAATAAGTAAATATATATATATATATAACAAAAGTAATTTTTAAATAATTTTTTAACATAATTATTGAAGTGTAGTTGAGGGTGTTTTCGTCATTTTAGCTGACATAGGGGTTTTGAGTTACATTTTCGAAACTTCAGGGTATGCATCAGTTAAATTTAATTTTTAGGTAAGCATCAGTTAAATGGGTATGGTTTTGGGTAGGTATCGGTAGTTTTCCCCAATATTGTCTTTAATTATATAATTAGGATTGTATAATTGAAAAAAAAAATGGAGAAGAAATGGTATAGACCAATTATGAAGAAGGGGACCCACACGTAGAGTCACACAGCTCACCACATACATGTATGTACCTGGCCCTTAATTTTGGTAAGATGTTGGATTCGATCTTAAATTATCCCGACATATATTGTCCCAAATTATGTTTACTCGAATGAATTGTGTGTCTTAAAGAACTATATAATACACTGTTTGTCGAGAAGAACAAGTAAATAGTTTCTCATGCTAGGGCTCCATAAAGAGGGAGTTGGTCATAATTAGTCGGTAACGATAAATCGAAAGGCCTTTTCGCAAACATGAGTGAACGTCATAAAAAAGAAGGTAATTTTGTGCCCATCTTCTTCATCTTGTTTCTGTTTCTTCAGTTTAGAGTTTTCGAATAGGATCTATTAGACCGGCCGTTGTTGTAGAGTAGATGGGATTCATCTGTTACTCGTCGTAACCCCTCCCCATCGAATACTGAACTCCGAAGGGGGTTGGTTGGTACAAATCCTTTGGTCGCTGCTTAATCCCCGCCGTCGACAACCTCTGCCCCTGTTCGTCTGGAACCTCGGGAACTATCATCCGAGGCGAGGCTCATTACTGGGAGAGGGGACCGGTGATGGCTATATGGAGGATGTACTATTTTTGGGAGGTGACCCCCCGGTGGAGAAGGTGATCGATGAATAGAGGAACCGGCTCGGCGAACAGGGGAACCGACTCAGTGGGGTAGGATCCCGACAAGATCTCGTCTCCACCTAGCGGCGTCAAGAAGATCCTCGAGGTAGGGTTCCTGGGACGGTCCAAGTCCTGGGCCTCAAGGACACGAGCTTGGGTCAAAGCCCATTGAAGGACAGAGCAACAACCCAGACGGGTTTGGACCGGGGGTAAAGGGGACTTGTTCGGGGAGAAGGCCGGGGTGGGAACGAAAAACCAGGTAGGGTTCCCAATACGGAAATGATACACGCGAAGCCAGGCGACCCGACCGGCCATGATGGGGCCTTGAATGTTATGGGCTTGCATCGAAAGATTCTACACGATATGACAGGGCATCAAGAGAACCGACGAGGGGCGGAAAGCACCCTCACCTCCCCCAACGAGTATTCGGGGAGTTGATGAGGGATCTGCAGGTACTCTCCCCTCATCGACCATATGGTGGCATTGATTCCACCAAGTACTGACGCAACATTCTTCAATCAAATCGGAAACAAGCACCCATACGTTTTTACAAGACCTCATTATCATCAGATGGAGGGGGGCGACGTTAGTTGGCTCATTGGGAGGATGCGTAGTCCATTTGAGCCAATTCAGTCTCTAGTTACAAGACTGCCCATGCTGTCACTCTTGGGCTTCAGGATTCTATTAGAGCACAATCTAGAGTTTTTTTTTTAGATAAGCTCGAAAATTTTATTAGAAAAAAATTAGATCCAAGAAGGATCTAACCAAAGGCAACCATTACAAAGGAGCTCTCAGAAGGAGCTGCGGGAACAAAACCCGAAACAAAAACAAAAGGTAACGCAATATCACCTATCAGTGACCCACTCCTCATCTTCTGAAGTCAATGTCGGATCATCAAAAGCTTTAGCTGCGTGAGCTAGCTGAGCTGATTGAGTTGGTTGTAAAATCCGCTTCCCAAAGTCCACAGGATTTACAACTTTCTCTCGACTCCTAGAATGGGCTGGTTTGACATGAAGGGTATAGTAATCCCCTAAGAACTTAGGAGGCTGACTTTGACGGTTCGAAGTTCTAGAAGGTTGCTTCGAATATCGTCCCTTGTTCAAAGGTTTAGGATTCGGAGGTTTAAGGAGAACCTCCTTCCATGGACTACTTTGATTAACCCCGATCAGATCTCCATTCTCCACCGGATGAGACACAGTAGCTTCCGTAGAAACCTCTTTCCGCGGACTACTCTGTTGACCCCCGATACAATCGGAAGCTTGACATGATGACTGACCCGCTGAATCAGCCACCACCGCTCTTGATCCAGGACCGAAGGAGTTAACTAGTGCATCTCTAGTTGGACCCGAGGGCACCGACCCTACCAAAAGAGTTGGATTTGCTGAAGAGATTGATTAGTGCATGTTCAGATCATAAGGTTCACTCGGCCCTACTCCATAATCTTTAGCCATTGTACCGGTTGCCTCGGTCTCTATTGCAACATTCTCCTATCGACACCCTTGAAACATTATGGTGAAAGAGTAATTTTCAATTTAATAATTGTCCCACGAAGTGTGGATCTTTTATCTTGTTTCCTTGCAGTTATTTCAATTGTTAGTTGTCTCTCCTAGGTGACCCGTTTTGGAACTATACATCCGAAAATTTCCTTTTATTAATATATTACTCTCATTAGCCGCTAAAAAAGTACAATGTTTGTCATGCAACTCATTACAAATGTTTGTTCGGATATTTAAAGAGAGATTATATGTCCTTTGTGTTGTAAAATATCGAGTCAATGAGATTCGTGAACGAAATTAAATAATATATCATAAGATAAATTATAAATACATATAATTAAATACCATTTTTAGTAGATTGCATAGTCACTCTATCGATCCTCTTCTTCGTCTCGGGTGGAAAGGTCATGGTGTTTGTGGCGACGGTAGGCTCTCCGTCGGCCTCTTCTGCCACGAGAATATAGTTGACTAGGCAAGGTCACATCACGAGCTTGCGTTGGGGTGCTCTGATCCGGAGGACGATGACGCCCTGAGAATTAACCCACAAAAAGGGCGCGGCAAGCGCACCGGTCATCAAGTAGTAAATCGGTTTTAAGTCTGGTTATCGTACCCAAGGGAGCAGTAACACAGTCACTCGATTTATAATCTGTTATTAATCTGTTTCTGAAAATGGTTGGTTTTTGTTTTGAAAATTCTACATAACAAGTTGTAAAGCAAATTAAAATAAAATGAGAGCAAAGTTCAAGTGTTTGTGAAATTCAGGATAAAAGGCGATCTAGGACTTTTGACGGGGTCACAATATGACTATTAACTCGCAGGGGTTTGTGTTTACATGTGCAGATAAGGTAAGTCTAAAGGTAACAGAAGTTCTCTCAATTGGTCCTAAACATCTTTTGATCGATTAGGACCTTAGTATAATCTGTCCGCCTAGTTATTTCTAATCTAGGTCTAAAGAGACATACAACATTACGATTCATGAACTCCTCTAACTTTAGGGTTTATACGCCTATAGCTGTTACACTCGTGTTAACCTAACTTTATTAGAGACTAGATTTAAACCCGAGTTACATAATCCTTAGTACTTTTAGTCACTCTCAGCTTTCGATTGTTAAATGCTAAAACCTAATCAACTATCAAATGGCCAGTTTGATGAAGCATTAATTCCAAATTATGTAAACAGTATCCTAAACACAAATTGCACAACATAACCATAAACCCATTGAATCAATTGCTCATATTGCTTCCCCTAGCCCTAGATCAATGGAAGCTTAGCTCATGATGGAGAAGAAGAACAAGCAAATTGATGAAGAAGACATATAGATAAACATAATGTAATTGAGTTTGATACAAAATACCCAAATACGAAATGTAAAACCAAAGTATTGTTCAATCCTTGCTCTAAGACATACTCCTCTTCCTTCAAGCTCCAAGCCCTAGCTCCAAAGTTCCTCCTTTTGCTCCCAAAATTAGTCACCCCTTGAATTATGACTTCAATTAGTATATATAGGGCTTCTGAAAAACACAGGTCTGGACACGCGTGGCACGGAGCATGGAACGGAACGCGCGCCATTCCGACCCTCTAAGTGGCACGGAACGGGTCACGTTCCGGCCCTTAAGCTGATACGGAACATATCACTTAGCAGATCAGGACCGAGAACTTTGGTAGTTTTGCTCCTCTGAGGCGCCCGGAACAGGCTATGTACCGGCACGGTTGGCCACACGGAACGGGCGGTGTTCCGGCCCGGTCTCCCACACGGTCCGTGCGGATCAGAGGATCCGTACAGTCGCCCTTGGTTCTCTTTGTTCGGGCTTCTGTCCTATAGCTTCATTGGTCCACCCGTTCTGATATTTAGCTCTGAAATCCCTTGTTTTGCTCCGAATACCTGGAAACTCTCAAATCAGGGCTTACTGCACGAAAGGAGGAAGAAATGCATTAAACATCCTAATCCCGGGACCGAAAAGCTTAAGATGTGGGCTTAAAAACATCGAAAACGATGCATTTTTCGTCCACATCAACACCCCACACTTAAATTTTCTCGTCCCGAGAAAACCAAACTAATAAAACAACAAAAGATATGTCCCGGTTAAACCCCGAGGTTCACCTCGATAGGAGGAGTCCGGGCCTCCTTTATTCAAACACAGAAAAGTAAAGATGCACGTGCAATGCATGAACCTAAATCTAATGCATTCCTAACACACACTACATGATGCATGCAAAAGGGCACGAAAATAGGTGACGGTTGAGTAATCGTGCACAATGGATCATAAGGATTTTCTCAGAGTCATCACATGCCACAAAACTTTACATTCATCAAAGAAGCATATAGACTAATGAATACCACAAAGTATGATGCTACTCACATTAATGATTAACCTTGTTCATTTAAACTCGCATTTTTTCATTCACACAAAAACCAAGTGTTTCCCTTTTCCCCTTTTCATGGACTTTAGAGATTCATATGCTATCATGCTAGACTCATCTCCACTAATTGTAAGGAATCATGGTCATTAAGAATCATAAAGGTCTTTAAATAAGCTTGTAATGTAAGGATAGGCAAAAGGGTATGGAAGGAATATGAAAAGAAACTAACAAAATACCTCGTGACAAAAGTGCTTCAACTCACATCCAAGAACATTTCGCACATCCTAAACCCCGTTAATGCACCATCCTCCATTTGCATTCTCTCCCACCATTTTCCTTTTATTGAATAACTAAGTGTAGCACTAATTTTGCTCATTTTTCTTTTTATTTCCTTAGTTATCCAAACTTTCACTACCATCATCCAACCCATCATTATGCCTTACCCTACACTTATTTTTTTTCGCTAGGGATATAAATTTGTCTACTTGTCCCTCTTTTCCATTCTTGATTTCTTTCTTTATGGGGTAAGGCCAATTGTTTTTCTTTTTCAGTACAATCCCATGGATTACAAATATACTCATTTTCTTTTTCTCTTTTGCTCACTCAATATCCCAAACAATAACCCCTCTCAAAGAAGCACCTAAGCCAAGAGATATGAGTTCAAACAATAATAAGGATATATAAATGAAACGAAAGTCACAGAGGATTATAATGTTCGGGTTAGAAACGACAGGCTCCAGCTCAAATGAGGTGACTAAGAGATATAATTATGCAACTGTAGGCAATTTTGGCTCAAACGGTCCATAGATGGCCTAAAATCATTTTCTTAATTAACCATGTTCCTTATTCTTATTTCGCCTCGAATGGGTCATACATGTAGTTCTAGACTCAATTTACCATGCATAGGAATCAAGGAAAATCAACCCTAGTTCTAGCAAAATCCAATATGATAAACACATTACAGGGTAAAGATAAAGGATGGCTTGACTTGGGAAAGACTGTCAAGCGTAACGCCCAACAACTTGCCTAACACATAGTTGAGAGGAACATGCACCACTTGGGGGCTATCCGGGGTGTCTTTGTCACACGCCAAATCCGGTATAACCGAACATGGAACGTGAACGGAAGAACAAGGACAAAAATAGCTAAACAATTAAGACAACGCTTAGAATCCACAACTCAAGCATTAGATAAAACTAATAAATGTGCACTCTAAGTATTAAGCTCAAGTCGAACAAAACAAAACTAGAACAAAAGTGTGTACGTCACTAGACAAAAACCTAGAAGCCCGGACTCTCGCTCCCCAGCTCTTCAAGCTTCGAGACGTCCTCCTAATCAGACTCACGATCAATACTTGTAGGAAAAGCAGCAGGGGGGTGAGCATTTCGCTCACCGCCACGGATACCCGACTGACCACGGCATACGAGTAAAAATACTAGGAATACACCAACATAAATTCAGGGAAAACAGTTATAGCTCACACATGATACCCAACTGCCGCACGGGCTAACTGTCAGACACACCAACACCTCTACCACCCTTTCACTCAAGGAAACCAAACAACAGAGGTTACATCCTCAACAAATCAAATTGAAACCACACAATATATCACACAATATCACACACACAACGCACAGTTTCTGGTAGCAAACCGGCTGGGCCTGGCCTACCCCGCAATACTTTTTCCGATCGCCAATCGGAAAGGCGAACTGACCTCTTCGCGGAACAAATCGCAACACTTTACCGATTGCTAGTCGGAAGGTGGGCCCACCTCATCGCGGAACCACGACACCCTTCGTCGATGGCGAAGCGATAGGCGGGCCATACCTTAACCACCCATCACCACATTGATCACCAACACTCAACCAATTATCACAACACACTAACAACTATCGCATTTAACATATCAAGGCACTACCACTTATCAAGTGACACGAGTCATTCAATACACACGCGAGTTCAACACTCCAAGTGCACAACTAGTCAAACATACAAACACAACACACGCTAACAGGTGTAACACGACAATTTGCGGAGTATGCACCACCTACGGGCACAACCAGGTACACACATAGAATTCTACATATATAACGAGTATAATCAACCTACGGGCACAACCAGGTACCCACATGCATTTTTACTAGTAACTTTCCCTAGTCAAAACCGATATCCGGCTACTTTTCCCTACCTCATAATGCCATCCAACAATCCAAAACGTAAGCTCCAGAAGCGCTCGCGACAACCCGTCTAAAGCTTCCCCTTTCCACGATCGGTGGCAAAATCTAAAGTGACGAGACAACACACTTTTTAATACGCAAGCCAACTTCGATTTTTATAAAATTAATGCCCAAATGAAACCCCGACAAGTACCGATCACTCCCAAACTTCCCAATTACTCGACTTTGTCAAAATGGGCCCGGAATGGCCCATTTCGCCCGGCTATGCGAATCTGCCCGGAATCGGGAAAACGTCCGTCGTTGCTCCGAAAACTTCCATTTTGTTTCTACAATTCCTAATTATATTCACGCGTTCCAACGCAATTGGCGGAATCGATTTCCGATGCCCGAGCGTTCTAACTCCGCATTTAAAGTTTCTAACCACAATTTCCGAATTCTCACGAATTACTTCCATAATTCATTCCGGGTGTGAATTATCGACTCGGGGGTCACCCAAGACCACCCGAACACGACAAACTCGAACCCCGGCCAAGTGGGCCCCACACGGCCCCACTTTGGCCGTGAGTGGCCGGACCGGACCGCCACTGTAGTGGCCGTTCACAGCCACCGTGGCCCTCCCTCCAGCCACGGCTGGGCACGCCACACAGTGGCCGGAGCTCCGGCGAACCTCCGGTCGCCGGAAAAATACCCCTATTTCCCCCCAAAACGATCCTAACAAGCCCTAGACTCCCATCCAGCCATATTTCCTCCATTTCTACCAAAACCCACAAAATCAAACTTGCCAAATGGAGAAAAGAAAGAGTGCCTATCGTAGCAAATGTTGAGAAGATCATGAATATGTAAAAATCAAGACGATCCTTCGGTTGGATCGTCGGGAAATTGCCTCCCTTCTTCTTCTCCTCCTCCTCCTCCTCTTCTTCTTCCTCTTCCCTTGGCTCTCTCTCTCTAGGTGTGGCCGGCCACCACACATACCCTATCCCCTTTGTAGATCCAAATGAATGTTAAAAGACCAACATGTCCTTTCCCTCGTTTGTCTTTTAGCTATTAAGTCAAGGGTAATGAGGTCATCTCCCACTCACTTCCATGTCCTCTCTCTCTCTAGATTTGCCAAAATCGTACGTCTTGGCCCCGTTCGGTCCGTTTTTCGAGAATTTTACGAAATCTCGCGTTTGACAAGGAAATGACCCAACTAAGACCGCTGCGACGGCGGATAAGCTTTTGGGGTCCAACTCGGGCCTCGAATGGACCGGACGTCGCTCGGTTGACTTTTTCGGTAAAAAGTCAAGTTTTCCCGAATTGGTCACAAAGTTGCCCCGAGTCACCCAGAACTCATTTTGGTCGATATCGGGGTCAACTTATGTCTAATATGACCCTCGGGGTCAATTTTAGGTTTATTTAGGTGGATGCCCAAAATTTAGAATATTTCCCTTTTTCCGCCTACTTGACCGACGTTGACCAGGAGCGGTCCTTATATTCTTACTCTATCTGGCCACCACCCCCTCCTAACATGGACCAACAAGTGGAGAAGTCATCTCCTGAGAATGCTAAGGGAGGAGAAAGTCGGGGCTCCAACCATTGAGCCAAAGAAGTCTGCAATGAAGAAACGAGTCTTGGGTCTGACTAATACAACTACTGTGGAAGAGTTTCAAGAAAATCAGGCGAGATCTAGTAAACGGTGACCCCACCGGTAGCACAAGCTAACTAATCTGCTCCACCAATTATTGAGATCCCTGGTCTACTATCGCATTCCTCACATAAAGCAACAAGTTCCCTCATATGATCAAGTAGTAGTTAGACAATCTAATACGTACCAGGTCGAGACACAATTGGTAGCTTAAATTGTTAGAATTTTTTTTATTTTAGCGATAACCACAATTATCAAAATCGAGTTTGTTTTCAGTTGTAATAATAGGATCAGAAACTTGGAATTGTCAGAAAAAATGTCCACTCATCTCTTGATTCTCTATGCTTTTATCCCCTGTGAATGAGTATTATCTAGGTTTCATCGTGTTAAAAAATCATGTTTATTGTGCATGTAGTTTTTGTCTTCTTTAATTACTCGGGTTTCAGTCTATGGACGGATTTTATATATGTTCTCTCAACCTTATCAATACGACATGTATGTTTCCATTACCTTAGATTACACACAAATTATTAGAAGATATTTTTGTTTTGTAGAACTTTGATATCTGATTCCTAATCTACTATAATTTAACTCCTTTCTAAATATCAACATCCAATTTTAGTAAATCTGAACATAAAAAATGCTTTGAAAAAAAGTTCTTGAGTTTCATGAAGGAAACTATAAATCACTGAACCACAGTAGAACTCAACAAAGGTCTAAGAGTATGTACATCAAGGGACTCACATTTAGTGGATCATGATTCGAGATTCATGTAGTGACTATGATGAATTGTGATGCGAACTCCTGAAACTGAAAAAGCATCACATCAAGGGGATCATGTATGAAGATCATGGTTTGTACAAGTGCTGAGTAGATGTTGACTGGATAATTAATTATTCTTTTACTGAATCCAAATTTAAAACACTAAATATTAAATAAAATTGAAAAAATTAATTAATAAATAAATTAACTAAAATGCAACTGAAACTTGAACTTGTAATTAATAAAAAAAATCAATAAGAACCAAATAATACCATATAAACCTGAGTTCCAATGTTGTTGCACGTATTTTGAGTTTTTGTTTGTTTTCTCGATTTGAAGTGTAAATCAATGTTTTTTTGTGATAAAAAACATTAAATAAATTATTTAAAACAATACGAACCTAATGACTATAAATTTATAAATTTTGGAGAAGTGTTGGTGGTTTGATGAATAGGGAGGGGGTATTTATAAGTGTATAAAAATTAAATTTTATGTGTTTTTTCGTATTGATTTTAAATATATATATAAAACCTCAGCCGAGCCACGTGTCAGCACCTGAATGGACTGGCCACGAATCACAACTCGCGAACCACAAAATTGTTGTTCGCGAGTCGCGAATCACACACTCGACATCGTCGGAATCCCGACTCCGAACCAAAATTTCATGAATTGCGATTCGCGGTTCGCACGATGTGCGTGCTGTAGCATGTCAAATCGGGTAAAAAAACAACAACAAAAAAACATTCGTACTCCCTCGAACATATGAATAGACCCGCTCAAAATTGTAGACACCAACTAATAAACAATGTCACAAGAGACCACATAACGTGAACCCTCTTGTCTCAAAGAGAATTAGCTGAACGGGCCCCTCGACTACCTAGGAGGTAGAAGAACGACACTAAAAATGAATCTTCAACGAGTGTTTACAACACCCCGACAAAAAGAAGAAGAGATTGGGACAAAACACCACAATATGAGAGTCAAAAAGTGAAAGAAGGCTTAAAACTTCCAGCAACCGGCCAACTAAGTACTACGAGTCAGAGAATGCCCTTCCGTCTGAAACAACGTAAACACACCAAACCGAATCATGCACATAATAATACACGGATCGGAGACCAGAATATCTTGAAAGATCCTACTATTCCTAGTCATCCACAAAAACCAGAAAACCAGAAAACTGAGACACGGTCAAAATTTACACAACCGACATACCTCACAAATAAAAGATAAAAAAAATGAACAAAACATGAGAGAGAGAAAAAATAAATATTTCCACCAATCAGATCGATAACCCATTAATCTCTGAACAATAAACCTCGTTATAAAAACCCGTCTCGAGTCTCGACCAATCAAATCAACCCTAATAACCCACACATATTTGAACACTATGTTTATAAGAAAAACCAAATCAACAAGAGGACATTGTCCCTTCCATGGGTTGCTAGACACAAGTGGGAGTTAATCAAATCAATGGAGACCACAACCTCAAATCACAGAACCAAACCCAACAATAATAAAACCAAAAACACGAGACAAATATAACCCCATCTCACCTCTTTAATTAGTTAATTGCCGACCAAAACCGATCAACATTTTTGCCTTTCTTTCATGTTCCCTGACAAGACCCACTTTCTATTTGTCCTCCTATCCTCTTCCTCCACACACTTCGATCCCTTCCACTTGGGAGCTTCACTCTCCCTTTCTCCGGTGGCCCGACACGCCGGCAGCGGCGCAGAGTCACGACGAGGATGATCATGAGTTGTCGTTCAGACAATAACACCTGTTGTGTTTGCTTTTCTTAGCTCAACTTTAATTCCCAAACAAACCTTAATTTAATGGAAATATCTACTTGGTTCTGTTCCTTCTTGCTACACACTAGGAATCATTCATGTCCATTATCCAAGCCACAAGCTATATGCATCGTAGAGTCATTAATATGATATGGGCGAGCATAAAACCCCAAAAAAGAGAAAAATTGTTGAGACCGACCAATTGGGAACCGATTAAATAAAGGTTGGAGTCGAGTTTAACGACTCGTTTAGCGTTTGTTCGTCGGAACGAATTGGAAAGATCGTCAACTTTGTGAAACGGTGACATAGCGAGGGCGGATAGTCACATCACGTCGACTCCACATTCTCCATAGTCACGTGTGACGATCGACTCAGACTTTTGACTATCTAACCTCTGACTATGTGATCTTATTGGGTAATTCGGTGAATTTAAGATAATGTTGAACAACCTAGAATCCGGTGAATTTGGTCGTCGTTTGAGTCTGAAATATTAGAGGACCAACTCAACTAAAACCTCAAGCTGATAGTTAAAAGCCCAATTATAGTTATATTGTAACACGCGCCCTCACGGACAAACCCGTTTACGGGTTAGGAGGTGAATTATTTAGAAGAGAAAAATGGCCCATTGAGAAGAGTGATAAGGGCTAGCCCATTTTGGACAAATTTGATAAACAGAGAATAAATTAGAATTTTGTAGAGAGTGTGGTTTGAACCCGGGTCTGTGAGGTAACAAGCTCTGATACCATATTAGAGGACCAACTCAGCTAAAAGCTCAAGCTGATAGTTGAAAGCCCAATTATAGTTATATTCTAACATGAACGACTCGCCTCCATCATCTGATGACGACCACGAGACCGGCTCTTACGCTGACAATACGTGGTCATAACAATACTCACAATACCCGAAACCACACGATACAAATTTTCTGATGCACACGTCCTATTCGCCGGTGCCCTCCCAATATCTGGACATAGGTATCGCATATCAAGCGAGTCTCTTTCCTCCTCGCACGGGCAATGAGTTACTGTTTGTAGCCTTGTCATGGCCAGAGGAGCCGCATACATAAATACATACGACATCATACAACAGTGGAGCTGGCCCACCGAGAGTGTTGTCCTTCACAATCAACATTAATGAGGGACAATTGGCTGAGCCCATTCAAATCCCTTGTGCACCCAATCATGGGGGTCACACACATGGTCCAACAACGAAGATTTATGTCTGGTTGGATGTTGGTTGTACAACTCCCTCGACTCATTCCGAGGAAACAACATGACTGGGCATTGTTTTTGGCAACAAATTGTCCGTGAGTACAGCCACGACGTAGTAGTGACATTTCATGATGATGAATAATTGAAGGACCGTTGGTCGAGAATGGTGATTTCAATCAGGTGAGTAGCCTTAATGTTACCGGGCAATCGAACGACCAACTGTACGTAAAGACCTTGATCACGGAATGAGAATCCATCTATCTTTGACGATCGACATTAGTGGAAAAAGGTTAGCAACCAGCCTAAGCAGAATGCGGAGCACGATAATGATCAAAAACCAAATAGATAAAGATGAAGGATACATAACGTCTAAAAAAACATCATCAAGAAAAAAAGGATCGTGTTCGAAACGAAGAATGCTTGATCGGGCGATCTCATCCACGTTTCATAGTTGTCATACTGTCATATATTTATCTTCATCAATAGGAGACATATGTTTCTAGATTAAACTACACCACTAGTATTTATCGGTAAACAAGTTAGTATAGTCTAATGAAGATTCAACAGGGAAGGGCAGAGCAGACCGGTTGGCAGCATGTCTCGTGGCCATATTACTAAAGATTCCACTCTTCTCAACATTATTAAACCACATCCATAAATATTTATTACTTTCCGATAAACAAAAAAAAAAGGTTTACCTACACAACATCCATGGATCTGCCATTTTTTTTTACCTCAATTGCTGGAGAAGACTTGTACTTTAGGACAAGTCTCTGATCAGATTTACACAACATTATTTTAATTGGGAGAGAGAGAGGTTCCTTAAAAAAAGACAAGAACCATCTATCTGTACTATGATGATAATATTAGGCTCAAACCTCAGTTTCTTCTGCAGCTTCAAATTCCTATGTAGTAGCAGTTCCCACCATCACATGCAATCTGCATCCATGAACATGTTTAGCACCGTAAAGGTGGGATGAACAAAAAATAAACTGTTGGGATAATTACATTTAACTCCACTTGTCTAAAAAAATCGTCTGAATAATATCGGGTTAATTATCTTTAATACCCCTTATATATTGGTAATACTCCTTTAGTACTCCTGATGTATTGGTAACGCTCTAGACAAAGTTTTGGTCAATATACGTCATTTTGACGATTTGTGACCAATTCATAAGAGGTACTAAATGTTATGTTATCAATACATAAGGGGTATTAAATTATCTGTTACCAATTCATAAATGTACTAAATGACAATTACCAAAACAGAAGGACTGTTATTGAACGTTACAAAACGCAGGAGTACAAAATGTATGTTATTAATAGAAAATGGTACAAAAGGTAATTAACCCAATAATATCCTAAGTTTTCAAAAAAATTAAACGGTAACCGATTTTCATAGCATTTTCTTACTCTTTTAAAGTAAAGTGAAAATTTTGGAAACTTAAGACATCATCCACACGATTTTTTTTAATTAGGACAATTATGTGAAAATCCGATACGGTTGAAACCAAAAATTAGAAAAACCAACAGTCTTTTCTTATCGTTTTTTTTATATTGAAAATCGATTATAGAAATGAAAACCGATACTTCTCTAGAAATTTCAATGTTCTAGGGCCTTTTGCATGAAGGCAATTTCTTGTAATTTGAGTTAAATCTAACATTTGAATCCCGATATCTTTTTTGACTTTGAGAGTAGAGTTGTTTGAGATTTCAATTCATCATAGTTTATTTATTTGTTATATTTGAAAAATGTTATTTTTTTTTATTTTAGTCGAAAAAACGATGGGTTTTGGATTTTGTTTTTGTTTTGAGAATTTAGATCAAAAACCGATTTTTTTTAAAAAATAGTAAGAACCTACCAAGTCGTTCGTTACCCATTCCTATTTCGAGAATTTGAGAAAGCATATACATAAAGTAATCCGACTCAACAAAATGCGAGTAAATCCATCATCTTATTGAACCATGTCGAGAATAGACACCGATTAAGATTTCAATTTATCATATTATATTAAAAAAATTATTATTACTTATTTTGTTCGAAAAATGATAGTTTTTGTACGCATTTTTTTCAAGTGACTTTTTCTCTGATCGTCTCTTTTTTTGAGTGAAAGGTGCAATTCATTAATTTAAATTCAAATGCATCTGAGTGCATCATGAATAAATCAATGACCACGAAAAACAAGAACAGACAAAGACACAATGGTGTCACAGTTCTTTTAAACTATAACCGTCACTGACGGTATTGGATGAGCCAACTATCACTAAGCTGGGATGATGTATAGGCAAGGACAAAATACAAAGAGGGGGAAGGGGGTGCTGGAAACCTAAGATCTCAACGACGGTAATGGTAGGAGGCAAAGCATCAACATGGGACCCCTCCCAGAGCCAGTCCCCGATGCTCAGCCTACCTCTCATGCCTCCTGGCAGGGCTGCGTCCCCGCCCTGGTATGATCGTCCCGATGTTCTCTAGCTGTCGGCCCTTTGAGGACTCCAGTTCCATCTCCAGACCTGCGCCCTCCACCTAGTATCAGATCAGAGTGGGGGGGGGGGGGGGGGGGGGGGGAGCCGGAACCCTAGCAACTGCGTCGCCCGGGGGAGGAGGGGCCAGAGCAAGGTCTTGAAAAATCCTAGAAACCGCGCCGCCCGGTGGAGGAGGGGCCAGAGCAAGGTCTTGGCAAACCCTAGAAACCGCGCCGCCCGGGGGAGGAGGGGCTAGAGCAAGGTCTTGGCCAAACGGTTGGGTCGACAAAATAGGGTTTGGAAGGGGGAAGGCGAGGAGGACATCGCGTGAGAAGGACGTAACTGGGGGACATCGCAAGGGCCACCCTCTTCTCGGCTTCGCAGCCGGGGATGGAGTAGTTGCTCCCATGGAGAAGGAGGCCATGTCCACCGATGCTTCCGGGCCAGGGAGTGGGAGGACCGGCAACACCGGCTTAGAGGAAGACAAAGCCATAACCGAGGGTTTGACTTTTCTCCGTCGACAACTCCTATCCCCAGCACCGGGAACAGTCTGCGAGGGGCATGACGGTAGTAGAGGGGCATTACCGGTTGTGGCAGCGACAATAATGACCGGAGGAACCACGACAGAGGACAAACGACGGTGGGAGACAAGAGAGAACACCATAACTAAGACGGCTAGGATTAAGAGAGAGCTCTCAAGAGACGAGAGAGAATTCCTCAACCTAGCAATATCACCGTCATAATATTTCTCTGATCGTCTCTTTGTCTAATAACTCAAACAAAATACAAAATTTTATTTTTAAAATAATAAAAACCGACTGAACCAGTCTCTTCTTTCTCATGTTGTGAGACTTTTGAATAAACATATACATATAGTTATCTGAATCAACAAAATACATATAAATAGATTAATAATATCGTCTCTAGATACATCGAAACCTACCATAACTAGGTTATTGAACCATGCAAAACGTTAGGGCAAGCTTTGTAGCCCCGATGTTAAGACAACACGAGAAGCCCAAACCTGTGGGTACCTTGTACTATTGATGATTTTTTTAGGGGTGAGCGAGAAAGATCTTCAAAATCGCCAAGTAAATAGAGCAACGTGAGGACAAAGCTATCGCAATGTGATTCACAACTTGACCCAAGTCTAAAATATAAAGGTTTTGAACATCCCAATGTGTTTCATGGCACAAGGACTTGGATGGGACATGAAAAACATCAATTAATCAATCAATACACCCACATGCCCCTACAAGCCCTAAAAAGGGTTGACAAATATTATAAATGTGTTCTGTTTCATCAACAGCCACACGATTGATATGTGGTGTTGTAATCGTTTTTTTCTTTCCTTTTGATATCAACGACTTTGTAATTATCTTGGTAATCAATGTCATCAACGAAACTAATCAAATGAACCTTTTATTCATGATAGGAATAAGACATATATAAATAGGATAGAAGACGTGAGACTTAAGTAAGAGTGGGTAAACCATATTTACTAACCCGTTAAAACACATACTTGCTTGGTTTAGCATAAGACACTGCCCTTTACTGATGTGATGACGATGAAGGCTCTGATATAACCATTTATAGTTCAACTTGCATTGCATATGGGCGTGTAATTACTAATTACGAGTTGTCCTTACAAAAAGGTCTAAATAGTAGGGTTGGGTAAACAACCGACCGTCATCGGCCGTCCTCATCACCGGAATCACCCGAATTGGTGTTATCGGCGACGATTACGATTAAAAAATAACAACCCGACTACATTTTGGGTGGGTACGATTTTTTATCTTCCAAACTGATAAATATGGTAATCATGCAAATAAAAAAACAATCAATGATGGTCTTGTTTCTCGAATGAGTTCCCACTAATATCCATGGTAATTTATATATGACTGCGTGTAAAGTATATGAACCCTTATTAACGTAGGGGAGTGATATTATAGAGAAATGCATGAAGGCATCGACATAGAACGGTTATATAGTCCACAAACCATAATAAAACTAGATACTAAATCAAATAGAAAGTCCGAACATTGTGAGACTAAAAGAAAATGAAATCGAACATTGGATTCAAAAAGTTGTCCACATGGTATAGTTGCGGTAGCGGTCGAAACCACTAGCGCAACTGTTGAAAACTGAAATCACGGATCTGTCCAACCTAGAACCTGAAAGGTGGTGGTTCGCAGTTTGACCGAAACCCTTGCAAAACTAGTTGTCACCCCTTCCCTCGGATTAAAGTGAGGTCCCAAAAATATGTAAGTGTTGGCTCCCGATATGGTAGGAGAGTATCTTGGAGATATTAGTAGATCGATCGCCACCTTATGACAGGTGAGAAGGTGGTACTTGCAGACCCCTTACCGACCACGACTACTCATTGGGTGAGGCGAGGGTGCTTACCAGTACTCGTCGGTATCCCTGTTGCCCTCGTCGGTATCCCTGTTTCCCCATTATAGTCGACAAGTGTCATCATTCCTCGTCGCGTGGAACATTCGATTCCGATACGGATAACAATACCTTTAGTAAATTTGCATTACCAAATGCACGGGATATAGATAACAGTTCAGCTTTCTAGTGCTCTCTGTCCAAAATGCACTGTTAGGCATACGGGGTACACCTAACAATACGCTTTTCTACTGCACTCCTGGATGTACTGGATACGGATAAGAATACGTTTCTGCCCAACATCAAATCCTGCTCCGTTTTGCTCTAAATACTTGATAAACCCTAAAACAAGACCAATTGCACAAAACAAGAGAAAAGTACATTGACTTCTACCAATATGGGACTAAAAAGCTCATAAGTGTGGGCTAATAACATGTAAAATAGATGTATTTTATGTCCGCATCAATGTGTATGCGATGCTAGTAATAAAATCCAAACCTTGAGAGATGAGAAGCGTATATACAAGCTACGATGGCAGCCAATCGAGAGATAGTCCGGCTACGACAACTCCTCACTAATTTCTAAGCCCATTCGAGTACAACGTTTCCTCTCCTCCGTGACAACCATGCAACTATACACATTGCCTCTAGTCCAATTTCCCATGAACAAACGAAGCACATAGAGATCGATTGTCACTTCGCCCGTTAACAACTGCAAAGTGGAGTGCTTTTCCCTCAACCAGTTCCCAACCGACATCAATTTACAGACATCCTCACCAAAGAGTTAGGACGCGACCGCTTTCATGAACTTCTTAACAAGTTGGGCATTTCAAACATGTGTGCTCCAACTTAAAGGGGGGAATATTAATGTTAATTTTGTGTTTAAATCAATTTTATTTCAATCACAAAACTTCATTGTTAGATATTGTATTTCCTTTTTTTGCTGTCTTCTCTCGTATAAATATGCTCGAAATGGTGTGTAGAAGATACGGTGCCGTTTCAAGGTCCTATGCTCTGTTCTGTTCCGGTCGTCGAGCAGAGTCCGGTGGCGCGAGTAGTGACGTTGAATTAGATATCGGATTCGGGCTCGGATCCGGATCAAAATGTGAGATAATTACGACCACTTTCGGGGCCCGAACCAGATCCGAATATATATAAACCAAACCAGCTATACAGCCTAACCCTAACCTGCGTCACAAACAACCATCTTCTTCTTCCTCTCCAAACCCTAGAATTCGAATTTCTCTCTCCAAAATGCTCTCATAATTCGACCCCGACACCACCGTCGACACCGAAATTAACGAAGCATGTCTGTGGATGGTTCGTTGGGGCGGAGGAACGATGCTCAGGCGAGCGCGGGGAACGGAAACGGCGACGCGATGCCTCTCCGGCTCAGGATGAACCCTAATTCCGATCACAAGTCTGACAGCTATGAGGATCTCGAATTGGACTTCAGTCCTCACCTCTTCAGCGCACTCGAGCGCTACTTGCCTCCCAGCTTGCTCAACGTGCCTCGCGAGTCCAAGGTCCAGTACATGCTCGAGATCCTGCTCCGGTACTCGCCTGAAGGTGAAAGGAATCGTGTAAGTGTTAGCGTTTTTCGATGTATTGGTGTATTTGGATGTGAATGTTTGTGATAAGGGTTGAATTTTGATCGTTGACATTGGTGCCGCGTGATTGAGAATGTGAATTGTGATAATCCATGTAGGATTGGGATTCTGTGGAAAATTGCTGTCTTTTTTGGGGTTTAGGAAATTGAATTTCTCTTATGCTTTGTTTGTCTGCTGAGAAAATGATGAAAATGGAAATTTGGCTGCTGCATTTTCTGCAATTTAAGAAAGAAGAATACTTGTTAGGTTCAATTGATGACCTGAGCTTTTCCAACACTGTTGTATGGTTTTGCACATGGAAGCTGTGTTTTATCTCCAGTTTCCTTATAGTTCATGACACAATGCCGTTAGAGTAAGATTGAGAAAATAGAAAAGGGCTTATCTAGACAAGGCATGAATATGGTGGTTAAATGCTTCATCCATAGTGGTACTATCTTTTATGACACTCTATTGAGTTAGGGCATTAGTGGTCCATGAATGTAATAAGAGCATATGTAACTGTTTTTGTTGTTCAACTATTCAATTGGCTCAACAAAGAATACGAATAATGGCATCAGTATAAGTTCTGCATACTATTATGCATATGTTGCCTCATCAACATTCCCATTTTGTTCCTACCCACCAAATACTTGATTATATCTCTTGTGAAATCACTGATTGTATTTTTTGCCTACTTTATGTACAGCTTCACAAGCATAAAGAATACCGGAGTAAGATCATTTCGAATTATGAGGTGTGTTTCTTGAGATTCAATTGGGATGCCTCATCTTTTTGTTCCGATTCCATGTAAACTGTTTTTTTTTGTTTTAGCATCCTTTTATGTTTTTCTTTGCATTTGTTGTCGCCTGTGTGCAGCCAAAATATAAGGAGTTATGTACTCTGAGTGCTGAGAACTTTTTCGTCCCCTCATTTCTCAAAGCACTTAAGGAGAATACAGAGGAAAGTTTTAGAAGCATAATGTCTGAACCCTCCCCGGGAATTTTCAAATTTGAAATGCTTCAACCACGCATCTGTCAAATGTTTTTAGATGAGGTAGTTATCCGCCAGAAAACTTCCAAATGTTGTGTTGTAGTTTAGCCTTTCTATTTTCTTACTGTGTTCTAATTGCTTAGGTAGAAAACTTTGAGCGATGGGTCCATGAAACAAATTTCAAAATCATGAGGCCAAACACCATGAACAAGTATGGGGCTGTTTTAGATGATTTTGGCCTTGAAAAGATGCTGGATGATATGATGCAGGACTTCATACGTCCTATTTCCAAGGGTAACCATCTTACATCTATTCTCATGGGTTTTTAAGGTTGACTACTGGAAAACACATCAGAATCAAAGTTACAGATTAACCCTCATTTGTTTGGAATTTGATGCAGTTTTCTTCTCTGATGTTGGTGGAGGTTCGCTTGATTCTCATCATGGTTTTGTAGTAGAATACGGGATTTATAGAGATTCTGACCTCGGTAGGTGCTTTTAATTTAGGGATAATTGCTAAAAAGTACACTTTTTGAAACTTGTAGCCCTCTTTGATAATTGCAAAAAGTACCCTGTTGCAATTTGTATAAAAATGATAACTTTACCCTTATGATATAGATTTATAAAATAATAAGTAAAAAACAGAAAGCCAAATTTTCATATACCTTAATGTTCTACCTCTTTGAACACAAGAGTAAGAAAATTGTTGTTTCTCAAGGGTACGAAAATTTGGATTTTTGTTCCTAAATTGTTATTTTTTTTTAAATTTAAATTTCCAAGGGTAAAATGGTCACTTTCAAACTAATTCATACATAGTGCAACAAAAAGACGAGTTCAAGGCTCATTTTGCAATTATCAAAGAAGAGGGCTACAAGTTGCAAAAAGTGAATACCTCAGGGTGCCTTTTTTTTTGCAATAATCCCTTTAATTTATTTCCTTTTGCCATCACTTTCTAGAAATGATAATTTCCAATCTTGACACATATTGTCTAGTATTAGTCATCCACCTTGAAATCACATTGAAGAAATGCTCAGAAGCTTGCATCTGTAGGTTTCCATGTTGATGACTCAGAAGTCACTTTAAATGTTTGCTTGGGCAAAGAGTTTAAAGGTGGAGAGTTGTACTTTCGAGGTGTTCGATGTGATACACATGTGAATACAGAAACCCAACCTGAGGTATGTAAATCTGGAATGCCATTTCTTCTTGAATATATAGGGTTGAAATTTGAATGAGCCTGTTTGACATCTATATTGTCTTTCATTTATGGTATTATTTTATCTCAATTTTCCGTATAGGGTTAAGTAAATCCAGGCTATGCTTTTATTTGGTGGCATTTTTGACATTAATGTCAACTTTCAATGAAGGTATTATTTTAGGTATCTCATGATACCATTTGAACTGTGTTGTGAAAACTCTCTATTGATCTTCAATATTGCAATGAATTAAATGATTGTACTTTGAAATAACATGGGCAGAAACTAATGATTTGCAAATGTCGTTTTCCCCTTAAATTTGTTTCAATTGCAAGTAGAATTGTTTGAATATTACATAGATTGGAGATTGTTTTGGTACCTTTTTTCCGGTGTCCTGTTGTAAAAGGCTCAATCTTTTTTTCATCTATTAATGATATTAGGAAATTTTAGACTATCACCATGTTCCTGGACATGCCATTCTTCATCGTGGTCGCCATCGGCATGGTGCTAGAGCAACAACCAGTGGACATCGACTCAACCTACTCATATGGTGCAGAAGGTATTTCTATCTCTCTCTCTCAATAAAAAAAAGTCAGAAAGTCGTTTCTTTTTACCAACGAGAAAGCAGGAAAATCCTACTCTAGCCTAGTCTAACTCCTAATCTAACCTCTACCCACACCTGCTCCCAAGTAGATGTACCCACTGGGGTTCGAACTGAAGTGGGCAAGGTCAAAACACCCATCTTAATAATTTTGGATGCACCACAAGTTTGTCTTGTTGTAGTTGTGATGCAGAAATGACCGTTTTCATGCAATTTTCCATAACTTTGATCAGTTACTTTCTCAATTCACTTGTAATCTATGTGTTCATGTGAGTCAGTGTATCAACATTTTAGTTTCTTTTCTGGTGGATTAAGTTCTCTACATATTAGCATTGTTGTTGTAGTTATATTCCATAGGCTTGAATCAATGTTCTCATTTTGCTAAAAATAGATCCTCAAATACATTGCAGTTCCATCTTTAGAGAGCTGAAGAAATACCAGAAAGATTGCTCAAGCTGGTGTGGAGAATGCCGACGTCTGAAGAAAGTGAGGCAGCGCCAGTCCATTGCCGCCACCAAACTGGTAACGCCAAATCTTACCCGTTTCAAGAAAAAAGGTCAAAGATGGGGGACCATCTACTGCAAACCCCCAATATAATGCAAACTACAAACTCATCTGAGTTGAGCATTAGATCAAGTGGATCCATTGGCCCATGTTTTTTAATTGGAGTTTAGTAATAATAAGGGTTAATTACCTTTTGTACCCCTTTGAATCGGTAACACACCTTTAGTACCCAAAATTTTATAACCTTCAATAAGAGTCCTTAAGTTTTGGTAACACACCTTTAGTACCCCTTATGAATTGTTCACATATCTTTTAATACCCCTTACGTGTTGGTAACAGAACAATTACATGCCTTATGAATTGGTCACAAATCATCAACATGGCGTAAACTTGACCAAAATTTTGTCCAATACATTACCAATACATAAGGAGTACCAAAGGTAATTAAGCCTAATAATAGTAAATTCAAACTTCTGTATGTTTACAATTCATGTCATTAATGATTTTTTTTAGTTAAAATGTGGACCCTCTATTTTGCTTCATCCAACGGCTTTTAGGAGTTTGTAGCGGATAACTATCCGGTCAAAGATCACATGACAGTTCTTACATTTTTGTGTGATCTTTTCAGGAGTTACTGAAGAGGGACGGAAAAGCACCTTCCTGAAGATTCACTTGCAGAGTTTGCTTGTGAAGATGTAAAATAGGTTTTGTTGCTGACAAAGATGCATGCTGTTTTTACCTAATGTACTCAACATGAAAGGTGTTGTATGCCCACACTGTGCTTGCTTTGGCTCTATATATACATACAGACCCAAAACCTGGATTGAGATTCATCAAATTGGTGTTGTAGCTAATTATCATGTGCTCCTTTTAAGTTCAATGAAGTAACAGTTACTTTTGCATTGTATTTGTTTATGGTGTAGAGTCATTGGACTATATTTCTAGCTAGCATGATTCTTGTTTTTTTTTTTCATGCCAAGTTGAACCTATTACAAGATTGAGGTTTACAATGTGACCTAGAGGTTAGGGCTTAACTTTGAGATGATGCAAATAATGTCATTAGCAATTCTAAGATGACTGATTTGGGTTATTTTGTTGCAAAAAACCATTTGAGAAATGAGGAAAGGTGAGAGTGTTCTTGATAAAACCAACATCTCGTTAAGGGATAATTGTAAAAAAGTACTTTGAGATTAATTTTTTTTGTAATTTGTAACCATCTTATTTGATAATTATAAAAAATGCTTTGAACTTGTCTTTTTGTTGTATTTTGTATATATTTGTTTCAAAATGAAGATTTCACCCTTGAAATTTTAAAATAATAATTATATAACAAAAAAAAAACAAATTTTCTTATCCTTAATTTTTTGGGTAAATTACAAATACCTACCCAAAACTTGTAGCGTTTATCAATGAAGAGAGCTACAAATTACAGAAAATGAATATCTCATGGCATTTTGCAATGATGGTTTTATGAGAAACGGGATCATCCAAAGGTCTCCACTGATTTTATGAATGATGGTTTTATGAGAAACGGGGTAATCAAACCCGCCAGATGCCATGAGGCCTCCTTAAGGCCTCGGGCTGTTGTGGAGGATTGAAGCCCACCTCCTCTAAGGGTCTCCACTGATTTTGGAGCTCCTTTACCGAAACAGGTGCGTCACTCCGTTAGTTAGAGATCACCATTGGCGGATCCACAAGCACTTAGTCTATTATGGTTGGCCTCAGGTCGAGCTGGAATTGGTTAATTACAACTTTTTGTTTTTCCTTACTGTAGTGTGTTTTCTCGATCCTGATTGGTTTCAAATACCCGACTATACCTTGGGTATTATTAGAGATTAGTTGTAGATATGTGCCGAGATGGTCTACTCCCCCACTATTCTTTTATCTATAGTTTGAATTAATAATATTGCCCTTTTCACTAAAAAAAAGCTCGGTATTGTTAACGATAACGATAAAAAATTATTGATATTCTTATGTGATTACTATTAATGAATTAGCAGGAGCATCTTAGCCTTAAATAAACAAGATTTGTCCCTTGCTCTCGGTGTATTCGCATCCCCGAGATTTTTCGTTCGTTTCCTATATCCTCTGAAGTCATTGGATTTATTTTTTTGCTCGGTTTTGGTTGTACGGATTCTGGTCGCCCTTTCGTTGGGAGTCTCTTGGTGTTGGCTGGAGGCGAGGTGCCAAATTTGCTCACCGAGAATCGAATAAGGGATATGGATCGGTTTATATGGTGTTGGCCGATCGATCTCGTGTCTTGGCATTTTTTTGGAGGCTGGGGCTCGCAGAAGAGTTGTTGTCGTCTGTGCGTTGCAGGTGGTGGATCGTGGACGTCGGCGCGTGGTGGTCTCTGGCATATGAAGGGGCCCGGATGATGGTGGCTGGTCGGTATCTGGATCATTAGTTGGACCGAATTCCCGGGTTTGGTCCCATTTTTGTGGGATTCTAGTTCACGCGTTTTAGACTTGGCCGATTAGGCCCTGTTGGTTTCTATTTAGGCAGGTCAGGTCTTTCCTGTTTTGACACATATGTGTGACAAGTTTCGGTTTTAATTGGTTTATCTGGCTTGGGTTTAGTTTTTCGTTGTATTTTCAGCCTGTTGTTTAGAGATTTCTTCCCCGTTACTCAATTTAAACAATAGAGAGTTCTATAAAACTTTGACGATCATAATGAAATAAAACATAACAAGATCTGCAATATTTTTTTATATTGGATGATATTGGAATTTAAATTCCAATAAGAACCAATCTTTACCTGTAAATCTAGTTTTCCACTTTTGACTCTATATGGTGAATGGCTTTCGATCTCTCGAGAAAAAAAGAGACTTTCTTTTTGGAAAGTTGGGGTTGTTTGGATAGAAAAAAAACCCCTCATTCCTATTGGATCCACAATCAGTAGAAAAAACATAGAAAACAAATGCACTTTTCACCATATGAGCTTTTCTTTTTCTTTTCCCTCCCTTGTTTATGCAAAGTCATGTGCAATGCAATTATAGTGTGTTCTTTAATGTAGTGGTGGGTGGAACTACCATACCATGACTACTAGAGTAGAAACTTTCTCATCTTCCCTAACAAAATAATTTTTTTTAAATGCTTCACTGCTAGAAAGGGAACCTTACATAACATTAGAATTACATCTACTAGTCGCGGTTGGGAGTCCCAAAGACGACCAACGTGCTAAATTGCTCTAAATTTTTGGGTTTGGGATCCCCGAAATGATGACAGACACAATAAACAAAATTGCGACATGGCACTTAAAACCCACACCAAACATACTAGTACAATCTAGTGTTCATATGTGGTAACCAAAAACTCCGATGGGCCCTGAAAAATGCGAGATAGTCTTAGATGAAGACCTTTGTTGGGGGAAGCTTGAGTGCGTCGGAGCTTTGGGTTTGAACCACGGACAAATAGTCGAGGACGTTCGGACAAGGATACTACTCAAACGGTTATCGACAAATAGCTAGGGGTCGCCGATGAAGAATACCGACCGAACAAGTTGCCAAAGGAAGCGACCACAACTTCCAAAGGTACGCCATGGGGCGACGATTCGACAACGTGAACCTACGAAAAAACAAACAGAAAAATAAAAAATATGATGAGATGTCACCGTTCCGATGAGGCCACAGGGTAGACCAACGAAGTTGACTGCTACCGGTGCCTGAGCACTGACAGATCTGGGGGGAGCATAATATACCGGCACCTAACCACTACCATATTTAGGGGGGACAAATCCAATAGCGAGGGGGCTTCCATCGGTGTTAGGGCATAAGGCCTGAGGGAAAAATAGGGGCACGACGAGCTGGGGCGACGGAGGCAGAGTGGCAGCGGTGGGGGATGGACTGGGCGAGTGCGTCGGAAGAGGGTGTAACTCCGGTGACCTTCCACCGGCAGAGAGAGGCCCGAGTCCGAGAAGATTTTATATCTTGACATAGCCAGAGTATGGGGGGGGGGGGTGCTTGGCCGCGCTCGGAGGAGGAGGGGGAGGCTCTGGTGAGCTCCCACAGGTAGTTGACGGTTTGACGTTGGGGAGACAAGATCTGGGCACAACCGCAGGCTGGGGAGGGCTGACCACACTCGGGGAAGGAGAGGATGGCTCCGACGAGCTCCCACGAACAAGGTACGACCCGACGCCTGGGAGATTCGAGTTAGACGCCTCCACGAGAGGATAGGAACATCCACATCGTTGGAAGGAGAGAGAGAACTAAAGGACGAGGATATCCATAGCTGAAAGCTGGATAGTTACCGACGACAACTGAGATTAAGCAAGGGAGGACCTTACGATTAGAGATTTTTTTTAAGGAATAAGAAGAGAGAGCAACAAATTTAATGAATAACCATGTACCAAAGTGTATTTATCCCACTGATCAAACACTTGAACTTAAGTTTTTGAGATCAAGATCGGGGTCTTAACATTAGTACTCACTTTCACATTTATTGTATATTTCACTAATTTCTTGTTGGGTCTCCTTCTCTCTCCCAATCCCTTTTAGGTCTCTTTCTGAATATGTGACATCGTTATCTCGGGTGTTTTCTCCAAACAAGCAGACACACAAACCTAACTACAAGTGTAAATTTTCTAGGTGCATATAACATGGAAGATCTTGATTGGTAAGAATACTGAAAACACATTGCTGTATGCATATGAGTGGTTGGCCTTTGTTTTTCATATCTAGATTACCAAGACCTCGACTCTCAAGATCTGATGTTTTGTCTCTAAACAAGCAGACCTAACTAGAAGAAAAGTTAGGTGACACAAATACTAAACTAACTTTCTATCATTTCTAGCTCAATATAAGTACTAAACTATTTTTTCCAATTTCATGTGTCTTTTCTTGATTTGATGCACTTGTCTTCCTACATGATATTAAATTATTGGCCCCAACCCAAGAAAGATCCTAAAAAGATAACGAAGTTTCACTTGTTCATATAAATATTTCCTTAGTAATTAAAAAATAATACGCATAGAAGAAAAAGATAATCTCTGAGTATATATTGACTTTAATACTTTTCCCATTTGATTACACTGGTTTTAATTTTCCCATCTAACTACACTTAACTTCCATTTATATAATAACACTCTTCGTCACATCAAAAAGCTCTCTGTCCAATCCTAAGGTTTTCTTCCACCGTCGCTGTTTATCGGAGTCGGTTCTCGCCTGATTTGCTGCTCTACTTGATCGCCTGGTCCGACCATCCTCTTCCTTAGTCGCTGCCTGTTCCGTTTGCTGCAGTAGCTCGACGTTCCGTCCAGTTTCCACACCTCCCGCTCGTTTCTCCGGCCTGCTCCGGCCGAGTCGCTTTCCCGAGGCGCCGGAGCTGATCGAGGGATCCAATCTGCCTGAGGAAGCACTGTGGTGTTCCCGTCTTTCTGTTCGTCGTCCCCCTGACGTCCCGGACGTCTCTCAGGTACCTGCTCCGATCTGTTTTGATAGGGTAGCCTGTTTTGTTTGTTATTGAATGCCGACCTTTTTAGCCTGTAATTGTCGGGGTTTGGGAATGGATCACAACTGTCGTCAATTGAAAGACCTGGTAACCCGATTCAAACCGGATTTGGTATTTCTTACTGAGACCCGTCATGTCAATGCACGAAACTCTAGGTCTAAAATGGCTATTCTCCGCCGGACATTAGGTTTTCATGGCAGCACAAGGATCCCGGGTATTGTTCCACCGGCAACCCCGGGTACTCGCCCCCCGTCCAATAAAGGGGGGGTTATGCTATTGTGGTCTCAGAAATGTATTGTGGATGTGCTAGCGGTCCAACAAACCCATATCGATATCGTGGTCCGTATTGGCCAGGAGCCACCTTTACGGTTTACAGGTATTTACGGGGAACCGACATGGGAGAACAGACACAAGACTTGGGATAATCTGCGGCATTTGGCTATGATCCCGGCTCCGTCGGATTGGGTTCTAATGGGGGACTTCAACGGTATTCTTCGGCCTTCGGAAAAAAGAGGAGGTCAGGTGTATCCTTTAGGTCTCATGCAGGGGTTCCAACAGGCTATATCGGCCATTGGAGTGAAGGAAATCCCGTTACAGGGCTATCAGTTCACGTGGTTCCGGTGACATGTTTTAGAGACGCAAGTTGAAAGTCAATTGGACAGGGCCTTCATTTCCCCCAGGCTAGAACCCGTTTTAGGGATGTGTCTCTACAGAATTTGGGGGTGTCGACCTCGGACCATATGCCCATCTTACTGCAAACCTAAAAGGAAACAGTGGAACACCGGCCTCGATAATTTCGCTTCGAAAATATGTGGCTGGAGCATCCTGAATGTGGTACCCTGGTCCAAGCTGAATGGGGACAACCGGGAAACCGTCACATAAAACATCATATAAAGGATATTGGAAATTCGTTGGATGACTGGGGGCAGACAGTTTTTCGCGATAACATCAATCAGATCCGGTATATTCAGAGGAGATTGGCTGAGTTAAATGGACGGTCTGATAGGCATGGGATTAAACTCCGTCTGGCGCTCCAGAAACAGTATAATAGGGCCCTGGCAAAGCAAGAGCAATTATGGCGCCAAAGAGCAAAACAAAATTGGCTTGGAGAAGGGGATAGAAACACGAAATTCTTTCAGAGATCGGCTACGAAAAGGCAGGCTAAAAACAAGCTGAAATCTCTGGTTAACGATGCAGGCGTGGAACTGTAGTGGCACACGGGAATGAGTGAACTGATTCACTCATATTTTTCTGACATTTTTACAGCAAGTGATATCGAGGACTATGATCTCCCTATGCCAGTTCCCCATATGATCACCCCGGCACAAAACTTACAGTTGACCAAAAGAGTAACGAATACAGAGGTGCGCCAGACAGTGTTCCAGATGGGACCATCGAAGTCTCCGGGCCCCGATGGCCTCAATCCAAATTTTTTTCAACATTTCTGGGACACGTTGGCTCCAGAAGTTATCGAATTTGTCCGAATCGTAGTAGCAACGGGCACCATTGATCAGGATGTCAACAAGACCACTCTGGTTTTGATTCCAAAGATACTAGGGGCGAAGAAGATCACGGAGCTGCGCCCGATAGCCCTCTGCAACGTCATCTTTAGAATCTTGTCTAAAGTACTGGCGAACCGTTTAAAACCACTCCTGGATTCGATCATTTCAACGAATCAGGGAGCGTTCGTGCCAGGACGGCATATCCAGGATGATGTGATTATTTCGTATGAAATTATACATACTCTCAGGCGCAGAACGCAAGGACAGAGGGGTTTGATGGCTCTGAAACTGGACATGAGTAAGACTTATGACATAGTGGAATGGTCCTTTTTGTTATCTACGATGGGTGCGTTTGGCTTTGATATAGGTTGGCGGTCCCTGGTCTTAACCTGTATGCGCTCTATCCAGTATACAATCAGTTCAGATGGGAAGCATACACCTTCGTTTACAGCGGGGAGGGGGATTCGACAAGGCGACCCATTGTCCCCATACCTCTTCCTATTTTGTATGGAGGGCCTATCCCGCATGCTCAATCAAGCGGAGAGGGCTGGTACGCTACACAGGGTCTCGGTGGCCAGAGGAGCCCCGCTTGTCTCCCATATCTTTTTTGCAGATGACTGTTACATTTTCTGCAGGGCTGACCCGGAGGAAGCAACACAGCTGAACCAGATTCTGCATACCTTCGGCCGTCTATCGGGCCAGGTCATCAACAAGGGAAAGTCGTCTATCTTCTTCAGTACAAATACATCTCTGGAAAATAGATCGGCCTGCTGTGGTATTTTAGGGATTCATGAAATCTCAGGCCCGAAAAAGTACTTGGGGGTCCCCAATATGCTGGGACGTCGAAAAGGCCAGTGCCTCCAGTTTCTGTGTGAACGGATTGTTGCAAAAATTGGAACCTAGGACGGTCAAATGCTCTCTGCTGGAGGGAAGGAGGTAATGATACAGTCAGTACTCCAAGCTATGCCGATTTATGCTATGAGCGTCTTCCTGTTACCAAGGGACTCCATCAACAAGATACACGTCGCGTTAGCTCGGTATTGGTGGACGGGTACCCCCAGAGGCACCAAACCAATTATATGGCAAGACTGGACGAAATTGTGCAGGCCAAAGGAGGATGGGGGTATGGGTTTCCGAGATATGAACATTGTAATGCTGGAAAAAATGGGGTAGAAATTGCTAACCCAGCCGGACAGTTTGGTTGCCCGAGTTCTAAAGGCGAGGTACTTCCTGAAGAGTGACTTCCTCTCAGCTAAAGGTGGAAGCAGTCCTAGTCAGATCTGGACGGGACTCCGTGCAACACATGGATTACTTCGGTAGGGGTTGATTCAGACTATTGGGGACGGCTGTTCAACTATGGTTGAGGGATCTCCCTGGCTACTAGGGGATAACCTACAGGTCGAGCTCTCTCTGGCACCCTACAGGTCGCGGTCAATCTTCAGACAAAATTTGTCCCTACTCCGGACACATGCCAGATGTGTAAGCATGACCAGGAGACTACGGATCATCTCCTTCTCCACTGTCCTTTCGCTAGGTCTGTTTGGGATATAACAAGTCTACCGGTTCCTATCTCCCCGTCCGGTACGCTACATGACTGGCTATCTGCCTTGATACTACTACCCAATATGCAGGTAAAGAGTAAAGCCTGTCTCTTTCTGTGGGAACTATGGAAAGCGAGAAATGCTATGGTCTGGGATCAGACTATCTCCAAACCACATGATATACTTGCCACGGTCCTAAGCAATTAGTGTAGCTGGTCAAAAGCACAGAATGGTCGCCCTAAACCCATCGTTATCCCCCACTACATGCAAACAAGCTAGAGTCCACCACCCCAGAATTGGTCCATAATCAATGTGGATGGAGCGACTTTTGCGGACTCAGGGCAGTTCGGTTGGGGCTGGACTTACTGAACAAAGACGGGCGAGGTCTTGTAAGGGAGAAATGGTTGTGGGAGAGGCTTGATGGGCCCTGAATACTCTGAGGCCATGGCGATATGGAAAGCCCTGGAATGGATCCAAGCATCACACTCTTCCAGGGTCATTATACAGAGCGATGCCCAGTATCTGGTGCACCTGATCCAAGGGTCACACCAGGTATTCTCCCCGTTGGGTCGACTGGTAGACGACCGTCGGACCCTTCTAGCTACTCTCGAGGATGTTAAACTCGAGTATATCTCTAGGTTAGCGAACGGAGCAGCCCATTGGCTAGCTCGGGAAGCCCGTTCTTTTCCTGTCCTCTCGTGGTCCGGCTTCATTATTCCGGATGCACGCATGTCTATTTTATTACATTTCAAATAATAAAATCTCAATATTCCGTTTCAAAAAAAAACTTCCATTTATATATTCCCCCTTCACTCTATTTTTGATAATAAATGACAAAATACTTCTACAACAATTCACAGATCTCGAAGAAAAATATCCATGTAACATCAAGGAGGGACCTAACAGTCCCGGATACCAGCTTTTGTCCCAATCGGCCGTAGCCCATCGGGCGCACATGGTTCCATACATATAATCTGCTTTTTTTCGCAGATCCGAACACAAGAGTTCCTCGATCCAACGTTTCACACTATATGTAAATAACGATATAAAATCTACCTAGCCAAAATCTTATTCGACCTAAAAAATAAAAGTAGGATGAAACAGAGCCTTTACTGCGGATTCCCCGAGACCTCCCGGCTGCAGGCGTCCCGGGTCTGTGGGTATAGGCCTCAGACAGTCCTTCCCACCCCGCCCTAGGGGATCATTCATCCCCCGGGAGGTGATAGCCCCCCAAGCTAACTTCCCTTTCCAGTTCATGCGCAGTGTTGGACGGCACTAGCAATGACTCCTGTGACGTCTCCTTTGTTGTTTTCCGGACCGCTGGCTTATGACCCGTCTTGATCACCCTGGGTCTGGGCCCAATGGCGGTAGTGAATCTCAGGATTCCTCGACGAGCCAAAGTGTAGTCTTTCAAGTCTCCCAACCTAGGATCAGGTGACCATTTCCTGGTGTCAATCTTCCTCTGTGGTCTAGGTCGGCTAAACGCCACCCCATGCCGTTTGGCCACCACTGGGCTCAGACCCCGGTCCCGGGCAGGACTATCACGATTCCCCATGGTTGCATAATCAGTAGGGTTGGTGGTAGTCATCCGGTGTGCATGCAACCCAGAGTGCGGGAGTACCCTAGGGTTTTCATGCATCCTAGGGTTTAGGACTCCCCCCGGGTATACTGGTCGCGTGGGGCGACCAAACCCTAGCTGGTGTTCCGGCGGCCATGGAAAGCGGTGTCCCTAATCCCACCGATGCAGATGCGGTTCAAAATGCGGCGGTGGAAGACCGGGAGCCAGATCCCAGCCTTGCGATCCTTCCCAATACAGCCTCCGGTACGGTCTGGTTGGAGGTGGTGATTCCAGTGATGACCTTCAACGGGCCGATCGGGTTCCATCGGCGGCGCACCGATCCAGAATGGGAACGACCACGGCATATCCCCGATTGCACCTTGCATGGGCCACCCATCACGGGCGGGCATGGCCACTGGGGGCCTGGGCTGACCGTACATGCCGAGACGAGTCCAGGCAAGGAGCTCCGACGCCCATGGTCCTCTAGGGCTTGAGCAGTGATGACGACGGGGCGGCGGAACCATATCTGCTACCGGAAAGCGTGGGTGCTGAGAGACGGGGCGGCGCGATCGAGAGGACGTGCGTTGACGGAGACGAGGTGCGAAGTGACGGACCGGTGGTGGTAAATTGATGGCGACGAACCCTGATGACTAGGATAGAAGGGACCCTGGTGGCTAGGGTAGACGAGAGCTTTTCAATTCTCAATTTCTTTACTTTATTATCGTAAAGAAAATTATTGTAGATTAATTTCTCAACGGGAACCTTGTAATAAAGTGAAATGTCAAGCCAAGATTTGCTGTTATAAGCATATTTTTGTCATTTACTCCAAAATAGAGCGAAGTGAGAAAAATTGAAAGTTGTGTGCAGTATCAACGTAACTAAGTAACTAAGTGGAAAATATGATTGGTTTAATGTATTTTTGTGAAAGCATCCCAAGAATAGACACTTGCCTCAACAGTCATTATGGAAAATCAAAGATTCACTAATTTTTTTGAAACGAGTAGAGATGTATTGTATTACTGTAGAACAGTAACATTATAAGATAGGACTTTACTGTCCGAGATTCCAGATATTTGTCCCGATCGACCGTAGTTCATCAGGCGCTCATGGATCCACAAAGGTGGTATGCTTTGAATCGCAGATCCGAACTTAGGAGTTCCTCTTAACGACATTTCAAAAGAACTAATACTCAAAGTCCTAACCCTATCTATCCAAAAATTTATTCGATCTAAAACATAATAAAAAGAAGAAAATAATGCATTTGGTGCAGATTTCCCGAGACTCCCGGCAGTAGTAGCCCCGAGTCTGTGGGTATAGTCCGTAGACGGACCATCCCACCCCCGCCGGGTCTTCTCATTCTTCCTAAGGAGGCTGAGACACCTATGTCTGTCGAAGACCAGATCTGCTAACGGGCGCTGAGCGGCCTGCGAGGACGATGCAGGCACGACCGGGGGGCGGTACCTGGGATAGGACACCGACGGCGATGACCGGGGGTGGTGCACCTGGCCGGGCTAACCTCCAGCGGCTGCAGCAGAATACCAGTACGGGGGCGCCGGCGACTGAGGCTCATAGAGAACGAGATCCCCTTCCATGGTCGAGCCCGGCTTGTCCTTCAAAGGGGAGGGCTCGCTGCCGGCGAGGCTCCGGATCTCAGGCGAAGGATGGATGGGGCTGACAGCAGGCGACGCCGAAAAGTCGACGTCGGAGAGGAAACCCGACGTGGGCGGCTGTGTATCGACGGGGCAGAGCTGATGGTCGGGGTCCATGGTACTGGCGCAGACGAGGAACTTGAAACAGAGAGAATGGCGGTGGTGACAGAAGCAACCACACCGACACCGAGATCGATTTGGCGACGACAAGGAGGCACAGACGCAGACCAGGATGCAAGGCAGCGTAGCGAGAAGACAGTTGGCCGGAATGACGCAACAACGGAACCAATGCCGATCTGGAAGGATAGTCGACGGTGAAGTATACCCCGAGGGGTTATGGGTGACCCTGGCTAGGGTATTCAGAACGTTTGGAAGCAGGGAGCTTCAATGGTGGAAACAAGGGGCTTCAATGGTGAAAGCAGGGGGCTTCAATAGTAAAAATTGGGGCTTCAATGGGGGGAGGCGGCTGCGCGCAGAGAGAGCACAACTAAGGTTAATTCAAGCGTACACCGATTGCCAAGATTCATTATTGTAGAAGTAGTTTTGTTATTTATTATTCAAAACAGAACAAAGCGAGACAAAAAGATAAAAGTTCAGTGCAATTGAACGAGGAAAATATAAAATTCAATACAGTTACACGAGAAATGTGACAAATGTACACTACTTTTATAAGATAATTTTACGAAGAAATCAAGTCTGGACTCCCATCCAAGCAATAGTACCTTTAGATTCGCATTCACTTGCCTTTGCTTTGAGAATGGAATGTGTGGATGCTCTCAACCTTCATCTTCATTTCTCCTTCACCACCACTGAGACCTGAATGGACATTTTGTTACTATAATTGTTACTAACACTTTATAAAATAATTGTGAAGTTACAATCCGAATACGAAAGAAAGGGAGTGTAAAGTGGGATGTAGATGTAGGTGAGAGGAGCTTTCAAAAGAACCTACCTATCCAAGTAATTTAATTTGATTTTGCAGAGGAAATCTACCTATAGGGTATAGGTAGTAGCAAGAGGACCACAACCTTCCACACATTTCCATTTGTCTATGTTGTTTAATGTTTCAACGCTCAACCACGTTTTGTCCCATGGTATTGCTCGTATTCTATTGAGCAAATGTGCAGTAAGAACATCTCCAATGAGTTTCATCCACGAAGGCGATTAGTGTTTCATTAGTCGATAGATTCATCCAGCTTTCCGTCATGCTGAAGGCGATTGACTAAGATAAATCTGAACGAAAATCAACGTATCACATTCACATGACAAGTAACTAGAAGGTGGACGAATTATGTTCATCGACAACCTGTTTTTGAAGAGTCAACTTGAACAGGGTAATGAATCATTCACAACGATTATCCAAAACTATCAAAAACCATATTTTTTTCCGGTGATTCGTTTGGGCAGTTTCGCATAGTGCGGGAGATTAGCCCTCAATTCACTCATTGATTCGTCCAGCCTCCCACGATGCTGGTGTTGATTAGCCAAGTGGATTTGGAAAAAATAATCCACGTGTCATGTGGCAATTGGCTAGACAGTGGGATAATTGAGTTCGTTGACTAATTAAGCAAGATGAATCTTTTACCTGAGTATACGATTTGTCAAAAATCAATTTTTTCGACAATTCGTGTGGATAATTCGCTCTCACATCGCTTTACAATTCGTGTGGATAATTCGCTCTCAAATCGCTTTAGATTACATGCATTCTAAGAGTCCTTTCATCAATGGGACAAACTAGGGGGTCTATATCACAATCTATTTTCTCCTCTCTCAAAGAAGTAACATGGGGAGGGGTCAAGTTCATGACAACCAACCCCATCAGACTAATAAAACAAATAGAAAAATGACACTTCACAATTCAGTGTCCTCAAACATAACAACCTCTGTCACACACGACGTTTTCATAAATAAGTTCTTTTCTCGCCTCAAAAGAAATGTCTTTTTAATTCTCTTCATGTCTCCCTCAGCCTTATCTATAAAAACATGTATTAGAATATAATTATAATTATCAAGAACTATGCATAACTAACATAAAAGAAAGTGGAGACTTTATGCCAGAAAGGAACTAAACCATTTTTATGATATGATGTTGAGTCCTACAAGATGTGCCATGTTGTAGTGCACATGCTCTCAAAATGCAAAAGAACAAAGAGCATTAAAAAACTACAACAGATAGATATTTTTCCACAAAACACTATGGAATTTTTTTATCCATTGAGCATGCAAGAGGCCAAGAATGGATCGTTTGGAAAAAGATGAAGATTTAGAGATAAGATAGGGCATGAAGATGCGACCACTCAACAAAAGATGTCTTGGCAGATGTAAGACTCTTTGCACATAAAACATCAAAAACAATGAACTCTCATCAAAGTGTTCTAGTTCCTCATCAGTATCATGGTCTGAAATTGATTTTCTTGCCAACAGAAAGGGAGTAAAATGATCTATTAAGCTATATCTTAACGATCGGTAAGGATGGGCAGTAATCGGTTAATCGGACCGAAACTTCATTATTGACATCAAAGCAGACCCTTTGGTTACCCATAAACGATGTGGGTTCAACTTATTATTCTTATATTTTTCCGATGTGGGTTCAACTTCAACACTTCCTCTCATGTATAGGACTGAACATCTATACATGTGGGCCATAGCAGGACAAGACATCTGCATATGGGTCGGAGACCACAAGGTGAAGGTGACGAACGGGTCATGGGCCCAACCAGCTATGATACCCTTTTAGTTGGGTGTGGTTCTACCCTTTGTAAGTAGGTTATCATTCTTATATTTTCCCAATGTGGGTTCAACTTCAACACTCTCTCTCACGTGTAGGACTAAACATCTACACGTGGGTCATAGCAGGACTGGACATCAGTATATGAACTGGAGACCACATGGCGGAGGTGACAAACGAGCCGTGGGCCGAACCAGCTCTGATACCCTTTTAGTTGAGTGTTGCTCTAGCCCTTTTAAGTAGCTTATTACTTTTATATTTTTCTGATGTGGGTTCAACTTCAACACTCCCTCTCACGTGTAGAACTGGACATCTACACGTGGGTCATAGCAGGACTAAACATTTGCATATGGACATGAGACCACATGGCGGAGGTGACAAGTGGACCGAATCAACTCTAATACCATGTAATTTTTTTGTTTTAAAATGAATCACTTGTATCGCGTCGGACTTCCACAACTAAAAGGTCAACCTTTTAGTTGGGTGTGACTCTAGCCTTTATAAGTAGCTTATTATTCTTATATTTTCCAGATGTGAGTTCAACTTCAATGTTAAAGTTCAATCCAACACAAAAGCTTGAACTGATGGGTGAAGACATCGATTTGTCTATACACTTTCTATGTGGAACTTATACTTCAACACTTTCAGCTGACTGATAGATAAATGTGAGAGAAATAAAACAAAACATCTTGTTTTTTCTTTCAATCTCTTGGACTACAAATAGAAGTCTATTAGCCAGACTGAAAGAATATAATATTTTTATTTTATTTTTTCAGTCTCTCTCTTTTAGCCTCAGAATTGCGAATGCTCTTAATCTTCTGATTATTTTATCATTTGGTTATGGTTTGGATCTCGATTAGACTGAACCAAACTAGATTTACATGAATTTAACATTTTTGTTTATTTTTTTAATATAAAAACCACCGATTTTTCTATTGGGTTTCGTGGGAGGGCTTATACTGAAACTAAAGTTGAAGCATATATAAATTCGATCGAAATAAGATAAGACGTCCAAATCCGTCAAATTAACCACCAATTCAGTTATTGTCTATTAACATAGAAAACCAGACACCAGACTGGTAATGTTCGATTTACAAAATTTGTTATCTCTCGGTTCCTAATAAGTTTTACCCGGTTCAAAGACGATACAATTCGGTTTATCTATTTTTTTAATTTCGTTTTTTGTTACTCATTCCTACTAGTAGAATAGAAATTACAAGAACCAAAAGAGAAGTTTTGTATTCCAAATGGGGAGGACCCCACAACACATGGCCTTTATTAGGTCCCATCCATCCTCCCCAATCCTCATATAACCCCTCACAGTAATTTCATCAAACATCTTACATGCATTACAAGCAAACACATCCTCCTATATAAATAAACCCATACCCTTCTCTCACTTTCCCCTAATTCACAAAACCCTCTTTTCAATTCACCAAAAGAGCACATAAAAATCAAAACTTTACACAAAACAAACTAAACTGACACAGAGAAACAGAGAGACGATGGGGTTACAGGGGCAACTAAACGACGTGTCGGATTCGATCCCTCTACTCTTCATAGCAATCATCGCCAGCTTCATCGGCCACCTCCGATCGCTCCTCTTCACCCTCCTCCACCCAGCGCGGTGGATACCGCAACCCAACGACGGCGACGGCGACGGCGAGGTCTCCTCCTCCGGATTCTCCACCCTGATCGCCCTCGCCGAGCAGCTGAACCTGAACCGGGCCCTCTCGCACCGGTTCGACCCGGCCCACGCCGCCGCGGACTGCGTGGTGTGCTTGTCTTCCCTGAGGGACGGCGATCAGGTGCGCCGCCTCCCCTGCCGCCACGTCTTCCACAAGGGCTGCTTCGACGGCTGGCTCGATCACCTCAATTTCACCTGCCCGCTCTGCCGCTCCCCGCTCCTCTCCGACGAACGCGCCGCCTCCTCGGGACGGCGCGTGGGACGGGATTTAGTCGCGTGGTTCGCGCTTCGGTGAGGGAATTGTCGCCGGTCTCGTCATTTCCGTCGTCGCTGATCACAGCAGCGGCTCAGCCGCCGTGGTTGGGACCTGTTTTATGGTTCCGATTTCATTTCTATTTTTATTTATTTATTTTATGTTTGGCAGTTTTGACAGTTTAATCTGATAAGGATCTTATCTGGTAGACTGGCATGGTAGTTGAAGAGTAGAGTATATTCCTTTTTCTTTTCGAGTCACTTTTTGTACATTTACTAAATATCTATGGTTTCTAGATCTTTTTTTGTTCACATTGATTTTTATTCCGATCTAAAAACTTAATATTTTGTTGCATGATTAATTCTAACCAGATTAATTTGACTTGACTGCTTAATAAATTTATTCATTAATGAAAACATGACGTATTAGAGTGTGTACAGTGAAGGGATCATGTATAAAGATCATGATACGCAAATCACGTGATGATTTGTGATGCAAACATCTGAAATTGAGCTGAGTTTTACAGTGAGGGGATAATAGTTTGTATAAGTTTTGATTGAATGATGACTGGATAATTAATTGTTCTTTTGTTTAATTCATATTTAAAATAGTGAATACTAAATAAAATTGAAAAACAATTGATAAAATTAATTAATAATTTTTTTTCAACTAGAATGCAAATTAAACTTCAACTTTTAATTAATAAAAAAAATTAAATAAAAACCAAATAATACATTAATGAATTCGTCAAAGTATTACAATTTTATTGGAGGAATTCAATTTGTTTCCGGATCTTCTCAGATTGTGAGCAGTATGTAGACAACATTTTTGCGTGATTGATCGCCTGCTCCTCAGTGAAGTCTAACACGTACACGTTCTGCAATTCTTCAATCTTTTATGTGTATTTGTTGAATTTGGCGTATAGAGTGCATATAAGCTTGACCTTCTCACACCTTCCGCTGTCTATTAGGGTAAGGGCAACTACTCGATCTGCAACACCTTTCCCCTTCCTCTTCGCGGTCTTGTTGTCAATTGGGCGCTCTTGTACACACTGGGGTGCAATTGGGGTACTTGGGCTCTCAATCGGATCAGAGGATCCCCCAACAAGTTGGTAGTCACCACTGAGAGCTGTAACATTGTCATCCTCGGTGGGAAGTGAAGGGGGTGGGTTGAGCTGTAACTACCGGCCTCGTCCAATCAACTTCGTATAGCCCCGACCGTGCCTTCCTCTTCCCCAGTTGCTCTCTTCGTTTTCCAACGACTTGATCCAATGGTGGAGGTTGGAATGCTTCGGCTCGTCCTTCCTCACCGTCTTTAGATAGAGTTCATTGTAGGGGTTATAATTTTCGACTAGGTAATTCCTTAGAAATGTCCACATGAACTGTCCACCGACCTTCAAATTCAAAATGGGCTTTCAGCTGACTAGGGGCTAAGAGAGGGGGCACGTCCCCCCTTAATTTTATTTATTTATATTTTTATATATAAAGTTTAGTTATTATTTAATATTATTTGTTTTTATACAATTTTATATGAAAATGTTACATCATATTTAAGTCATCGATAATTATGGTGATACACGAGTTGGTGTGAGTTTGATTCGTTAAATATTCTAGTTTGTTGGAATGTACCTCAATGTGAATTTGACCTCCTGATTATACTCGTTTGATAAACAAGTTGAGCTCGAGCCAAACTTTGTAAGTCGAGTTGATTTCAAGTTTATGATTAATTTACTTGATAAAATCAAAATTTTTTCATTGTGTTATAGAATTGGTGTTTCAATTGTCATTAAAATTTTATCTCGTCCTTTTTAATCATTTTCATTATTATATGATTAATTTGATCAATAAAAATTCATACGGTATACTTAAAAAACATAATCATGTTTAAATGCAGTCATAACTCCTATAAATGTAATATTTAATTCTTTTTTGAACGACAAATTGCACTTTTATAAATCATAAGGAACGATTACATCAAAATTCCTAGAGTAACATGCTCCTCGACCATAAAAGGAAGCGAACACTGGTTCACTGACCTTTTCAGTACTAGAACTGTCATGGACGGTATTTTGACGTCCCATGGGCAAAGAAAGAAGGCGTGGAGGGGGAACGGGGTACCGGAGATCCTGAGGGACCTCGACAGTAGTAGTGGTGATGAGAGACAATGTATCATCTAGGGACCCCTCCCGAGGCCAATCTCCGATGCTCCACTGATGCCTCATTCCTCCTAGCGGGGCATCTCTCACGCCTGTGAGTTGACGTGTCAGCCAAACGCATGCACCATACTTCCCCATCCATCAGCAGCTGCAATCCTCCGAACCATTGGTGCCGGGGCCTTCACACCACGCGCTCCTGGGTGGGCGTAGCCACCACCTCCACTTCCATCCTAATCCCGCGACTGTAGAGCAGCAATCGAATCAACAGATGGTTGATCTCCACCCACCCCTCGGCGAATGTTCTCATATACAAAAGTCGGGGCTCCCGTATGAGACCACATAGGGAGGCCTATCGCGGGCACTTGGCGGCATCCCTAGTAAGGGCTCGGGGGTCCGGGTTAGGTACCAGGTTCATTGTTACCCCGATCCCATCCCTCGAGATGACCAAACCTTAGGTATCAGGTCCATTGTCACCAAGCTTGGGGCTTCCAGCTCCCGCGCCCAACCCAAAGCCTTACCAGCTCCACTAACCACTCCGAAGGATTGCGACGGCACCTCATCCGAACGTCTGACACGTGGGCGAGACCCTCGTGCTGCATTGAAGTGCAACAATCCCCGCTGGTACACCGGTATATGACTCTGAGGATATCGGGTCGACGCCAAACTCCGGGCTCTCCTCCGAGTCGTGGTCCCTAGTGCCTCCATCCTTGAGGTCAGAGTTAGAGAGCCACCATCCCCATCGGCAGCGTCAGGGCCGGCTCCGCTAAAAGGTATCCAAACTCGTCTCTGCCTTCGTATCCAGCCACGCCAAACGAACATGGATGAGACTTCCATCGTGCTCCTTCTCACCCCATAACGGTCGAAAACCAAGCGTTGAAGCCGGGTTTTCATCAATGTGACCGAGAAGAACGCCGAGGTTTCCGTCACGTCCTTGATCATCACCGCCTGCATGAAACGAGGGGGAACAACCAGCGGACACGCGTCTCCATGTCGTGTCCTAGTCAACCCAGACACCAGAGCAAGGTCGTGGTGGGCCCGGGGAGACGGGTTAGGGTTCGGCCGACATTGCGGTACTTCATGGCGTGGGTCGGAAGGCATCCGAGCCCCCCGCACTAGTGCAGCCCGATCTAGGGCACCATGCGGCGGAGGCATTGATGGGACAGGAGTCTCAAACGACACCGGCTGGGGAAAGGCTTGGGGCCTCAAAGCAATCGGGCTAGACGCCGGCGAGACCACATGAGGGTTGACGAGGGAAGGAGAAGATGGGGGATAAGGATGGGGATCCAATCCCATCGATATATACCCCCTGCATAAGGCGTGGTCTGCGAGGGGTGCGACCCGATGGGATAGATGAAGACGGGTACGATTAGTCCGACAACGGTTGTAGGCGGCGCGAAGACGACGATGACAGATAGAAACTCCATAGCGACTAGGACTAGAGCTAAAACTACGGTTAGAAGGTTGAGAGCTCTCAAAAGACTCCTGACAAACGAATGAATGTGTGTTTTTCTAACCGGACAAATATTTAAAAGTAAAACATAAAAGGATTCGAGCATTTGGGCCAAAAACCGGTCCATAAAGCCCAATACAATTATCAGCCAAACTTAATAAATGGCAAGAAGCATGTTTAACAAACTTGTGAGAATAGAAGCTCATTTGGTGGCTGTAGAGCTAAAATGTTATGCCCATTTAGTCTCCTTATGATTATTGTCTTAAATATGTCTCAAATCAGTCTAAATCTATTTATCGATAGAAATTATGTTGGGATATTCATAGGCGTGGTTTCTTTCAATAATGCATTTTCTCTCTTTTGGGCGTCTACTAACACGCTATTTGGTTAACCACATAGATGTTATGTTCTCTGTCAGTTGATTTCGCACTCTGATTTCTTTCCACACATGTTTGATTTCTCATGTTAATCACGACATAACATCATACTTTCAAGAACGAGAAACATACCCATATACACATCTCTGAGACATAAAATTGATGTGTGAAAACAATTTATATGTCGATTTCAAAAAGTAGAAAGTTATCTATTTCTTTTTATCAGCAAAATATATTAAATTAAACATTTCTCAAGAAAGAAAAGGAGTATAACGAAACGTCTAGTTACAAACTTCTTAACAAAAAAAAAAGCACCACAAAAAGTTTACAACACCTGAAGAACCAACAATCAACTAAAACTCGAAACCCAACCGCTTCACGTAGGAAGCCACCAAGAAGACAGACAAAAAGAGACAACTAAAAGAAAGTCTATTACCCAAATATAACAACCATGAAGCGCTAATTGAGAAAAAAAACAGGGGAGAAAAGATCAGATGCTGGAGCTTGATCTTAGTCTTTCGAAACTCAATCCCGGCCAACACTGAGAAAATACCCAAAATGGGAGGACCGGTATTTCTACAAAGTATGAGCTCAGACCTCCAAGTAGAAAACAATAAGACATCACTTCCGGGGATTCGAGGCTGGAACTCGAGCTGAGCGTTCCGATACCGAGACCAGTCTCTCTTCGTCGGCCAACTCCAAGCGAGGACCTTAATGGGAAGGCCTGTAATTATACCGAGCACGAGCCAACCCGAACCCAGACAGATCTGACACCACAACCAACAGAGAAACACAACGCCACCTCCGAGCTTTCGACCGACACGCTCCAACATACAGGCAGGTGATAATTAACACCTCTGGGGATCCGAGACTGAAACTCTAACTGAACGTTTCGAAACCGTGACAGGTAACCCCTCGACGACCAACACCAAGCGAGAAACCATAGGGGAATGCCTGTAATTATACCGAGCACGAGTTAGTACAAGTCAAGACAGTCTAACACCAGAGCTTATATAGAAGCGCTACACCACCACCAACTAACCAACATGCTCCAACATATTGACCACCCACACCATTTTTCTAGGATGACTCTCAACAAAAAAGGATCACGGAAGGTCCACAACAAGGACCACAACTCCGACATTACCTTGAAAGTCCAGTTGACCGGAATCTGGAAAAAACCAGACCAATGTCGTCGGCCAAAGAGGAGGTCAGGTCCGGACTTCGTCGAACACCAAGAAGACTCCAACGAGAGTCTAGCAGTAGTGGCAGGTGCTCGAATTTAGTTCGGGGCGCTGGCGATGCCGACCACCTTACCAGAGCTTTAGTCGAACAGAATTCGGCCACTAAGGCCGGATCTAGAGGAGGAAAGAACAACCCCACCAGGGAGAGAAGCGTTGCGTACTCTAGCAGCGATGACGCTTGAGAGCCACCAACAAAGTTCACCAAGAGACGTGCAAGCTGGGAGAGAGAAAGCTTCGGTGAGAGGAGCTATGGAGCCGGTTAAGGAGCAACGAATAACAAGAAAGGGAGAAGGAAGAAAGAGGAAGAAGAGGCAGACACCACTGATGATATTCATGGTCAAAAACCATAGTCACCGATGGACAGAGATGAACAAGGGGCTGTAGTTAGGATTGGAGGAGGCTTCGCAGAGAGAGGAATATTACCACATATTTTTTCTAGAAGGTACCTATCCAACTCCAAGTATTGAAGTGATTGAATATTTTACATTTACTCTGCATTTCTTAGCTACGTATTTGTGATTTTATTTGTCTTTTAAGTTTTCTTTCTCTATCTCCATTTTATTAGGTACTCGTTTAGTTTTGTTCAACTTGATATTTTAAGGTTAATATTAGGTTATGTTCTTCGAAAGGATTATCATCGGCCTCTATCAATGTTTTACACGTGATGTCTCCCGCCTGTTTCAGCGGTTTAATGACTCGTCGAATTTGAACCAGTGCCCTTATTTCTTGATACTACGACAAAGGTCTTAGGGCTTTCACTTTCAGACTCCCCTTGTTGGGTTGACCAATGGTGTTGGCCTTGGTCGGGATCTTCCTGTAAGATTCGAGTAGCGTTCGGTGCTGACATCTGGGTTCTGTTACAGTGGAGTTTTCTCTCGATTTGTGTGCTAAGGATCGAGGTTTCGATGATTGATAGTCCGTTGGTGGTGCAGTTTTTAGGGGGTCTGTAAGACCCACTTCCGATCAAACCTATGACTCCGGAAGTCACTCGGGACTTTCCCGAAACCCAAACGAATTAGCCATCATCACGGTTGGCTTCGGGGGAGAAATCCCTTTCGTTTGAGTATAATGTTGAAGAAAGTCAATTTTGGTCAAAACGAGACTTTTTATCGACTAAAAGCATTATTTTTAAAGTGCTGGAAATTATTTTGGAAAATTAAATGACCTAGGTGGACACTTGTCTCCTTGTGGTTGAAGGAGAGAAAAAGGGATAGTCATAGACTCTTTTACCCTCCCAAAAGCTTCTACAAGGGATTCTAGCTCAAGGGCTTTTGGTCTTTTGCTACATCTAGGTATTATATGAGATTGGAATAGCAAATTCAACCCATTTTACCTTGTGTAGCCGAAAATTGGAGGAGGAGCAAAGGAGAAGAGCTCCCATGGAGGTTTGAAGGAAAATCAAGGAAGAAGAGGCCACTTGAAGCCTTCCTCTAGCCATTCCTCCTCAAAATCACTACCATCTTCTTCATCTCAACATTCTAGAGGTAATGGAACTCTCTAATCCCCATTTCTCTTCATCTATTTTCTTGGGTTTTGGGTGAAAATTGCTAGATGATGTTGGGTTTGAGTAGAAATGGTGGGAGATGTTGTTGATGAGAAGCTTTGTTGGGTTTTTGTTGAGAAATCATTGGTTTGTTGGGGCTTTTGAGTTGAGTTTGATTTGATGAATCATTGGAAAGTTGTTTGTGTGTTGATTCCTACCATGGGTAGAGGAGTATTGAAGGATTTGGACTGTTTTGGGAGTTGGAAGGGGTAAAATTCTGAGTTTGAAGGTGGTTTTTCGGAGAAAAGGAGCTGGAGGTTGAAGAAGGGCGAAACTGCCCTGGTGCGCCACGGATCCGTGACGGATCCCGTGACGGGCGACGTCACGGCTCCGTGAGGGAGTCCGTGACGACGCTCGTCACGGCTCCGTGATGGTAACCGTGATGGTTAGCCTCACGGATCCGTGACCAGGTCCGTGGCAGACCAGGGTGAGGGTTTCTTGAGGGTTTCTTGAGGGTTTTGCATCGTGGTTTTGAGCTGAACTTTGGAAGGGTTTTGGGGGTCTTTCTTGCTGTTTAAGTGGAGCCTAATTAGCGTTTCTTTGTGTCCAAGACTTTGGGGATCGAGCTAGAGGAGCAAGGATCAGGCCGAGACCCGAGTGAAGAGCGAAGTGGTGATCACCGGGCTTCATCAAAGTGTTGAAGAGGAGGACCTTGAGGTAGGGAAAGCCTTAACCTCTCGTTTATGATGCTTAGTATGCATGCTAGGTTAATAAAATTGGAAAGGTCCTAGAAATGCCTATAGGATGCGAATAACTAGTATAATCGTCTTTCTTTTACTAATAACCGGAAGTGTCTAGTGGTGACCGATTAGGATGCCAATCACTAGTATAATTCGCTTTCAATACTTGGGAATTGATTGTCTGATAGAGGAGCCTTGGCAAAGCCCCCGGATTAGTTGCGTGTTAGGATCACATGCTTGGTTGTTGATTGCTTAGTGGATAGGCTAAAGAGTCTAACGGAACTAGTTGAATTGCATGTGCGAATGCTCTTTTGAAGGTTTATATGTTTAGTTGATTACACTCGTACTTGCTCGTTGATTGTATTCGAGTGATTACTTGATTTACTTAAATGGTTGTTTGGAGCATCGAGTATGACTGGTTGTACCGAGCGGTGCAATCAGGTGATCGATGCCCCGGTGGTTCGAAACTGGTAAGTGAACGGTAAGTTGGGATTGTGTGATTGGTGTGATATGATTTAATGATTTGTGTGCTGTGTGCTATGGTGAATCGGTGATGTGTGAGCTATGTGTGTTAGGGGATTGGTGGTGGTTGAATTGGATTGCGTCGGGTTTCGGTTGAGTGCGTTATTAAGTTGTTATCTGATTATGGTTGACACGGTATGGTACCTACACCGTTGAGGAGTCCGGTGTAGGGTGGGATAGTGATTATTGTTGATACGGTTTGGTACCTACACCGTTGAGGAGTCCAGTGTAGGATGATATAATGGTTATTTAGTGAATTGCCCAAGTGTATGCTTCCTATGGGAGTAATACCTTGGTTCCCGAGGACATAAAATCCTTTGGAGACGTTTCTGAGAATCCCGATGATAAGCGCCCCGAAGGGTTGTTTCCGGTCGCCTCAATGTTATGCGTCTCCTCTGGATTTGAGGGAAAATCCGAGAGGACACATCATATGTGGATCGGAGGGTGGAGACTTCATGTGCCACGGCATTGAACTGGGTTATCTATTATCCACATTCGTTAAGATCTATATTATTGATTTGCTGTTGACTTATTTTGAGTTTAAGGTCCACCTTGTTATGGGTTTTCTCTACTGAGCGCAAGCTCACCCCTGTGAGTTTACTGTTGTGTTTACAGGCTTGATTGAGGAGTAGAGGCTCGAGAGCTCTCGGTGTGGGTGTCCATAGCGACTTCGTTAATTCTATTTTTGTTCGGAACAGTTTTTATAGAGAACTATTATTACACCCCTGGAGGGTTATTTACGTTTTAAACTACATTTGGTGGATTCGAGTTATTTATTGGAGTTTTCTGGAACTTTTTGTAAATTGTTATCTCTTTTATTCATGTTTTACTAGTCATGCCTCGAGTCCGGGCAAGAACCGGATTTGGGGCGTGACAATTTGGTATCAGAGCCTGGTTTCATTTGAAACAGGTGTCTTATGAACTGATTTTCAAACCTCGGATCGAAGTCAAGTAGGTGGGTAGAGTTAGGGAGTTTGAGTCTTGAGTTGCTTTTAGGGTTGTCCTAAATGGAATCTTGCACTACAATGTTGGCACTACTTGATTGGTATCCTCTCCCTAGTGATCGGTGAAGCCGAATGGTTGAGATCGGAATAGGATTAACAGTCAATGACCGACCCACTATGCATTCATGGTAGGGTGAGCCAACGGTTGGTAGTGTTGCCCTTTGGTGTATTACTTTGAAAATTTTCAAGTTGTAATTTGGTCCTGTTCAAGTTTTGACTTGTGATTGACTGTTGGTCTGGAGCATGAGCACTCCATGTATGCTGTTATTGAGTGTTTTGATTGGGACACGAGTATCCCGTATGCCCGCTGAGGTGGCGAGATTGGGACACGAGTATCCCGTATGCCCACTGAGGTGGCGAGATTGGGACACGAGTATCCCGTATGCCCGCTGAGGTGGCGAGATTGGGACACGAGAATCCCGTATGCCCGTGTAGGTGGCGAGTTTGGGGCACGAGTACCCCGTGGTATTTGACTGGCCTACGAGTGAGTCTCGGAAGGTTGCGAGCATTCCTTGGCTGGCCTACGAGGTTGCGAGCATTTGTTGGCTGGCTTACGAGTTAGGGTCTCGGTAAGTTGCGAGCGAGTGTTATTGTTGAGTTTTGGGTCACGAGAACTTCGTTTATGGACTGTGTGGTGTTTTTGGCCGAGCATGAGAACTCTGCGTACTTTTGTCTGATGGTTTTGTGTCGGTAATTGTCCCGCTTAAGCGGAGGGGTAAGGGAAAATACGATTGGGTCATGCCGAAAATTTGGTAGAACTAAAGTGTTTGTACTATCACGGGGCGACTCAGGGGCGCCGCTGTAGTCGAGCGTGATGGTTTGATGTCAAGTTGTTACAATGAGGTTCGGGGACGCCTGAATCAGGTTGTAACAACGTGAGATCGACTTGAAAAGGTTTGAGCAAAGGTTAAGAAATGGGAATTCATGGAAGGGAAGGAAAGGTTAAGGGTGACTATTGAACTGTGTTAAGTGCTAAACCCCTCTTTGTGAAAGGATAACCGAGCGAGGGGTATGCCTGTTGCGTTGTGCCTTGTGTGGTGTGCTTGTTTGAATCCTCCTGTGAGAGTAGATTTCTTTGACTTGATTGAACCCTCCTGTGGGAGTTGGAAGTTGATTGCTAAATCACTGGTTGTTGCTGTGTGACGCATAGAGATGCGAACTTGTGTGCTATATTATATGAGTATATATATACTAGTGTAAGGGGCCTATCTGTGGGTGACTTGTGTAGGCGTGTGTGTGTTTGACCTTGTAACGTGTGAGAACCGTTGTTGAACTAAGTACTGAACATGTGCGTTATCCGTGCAGGCGGATAGGCGACATGGCTCGTACGTATGTTCCTAGAGGTACCCGGAGCCGCCCAGCTGGGGGTCCGAGGCAGGCACCTGCCGCTGAGCAGGAGGGGGCAGCTGACGCCCAGGATGCTGCTTCCACAGAGCATCAGAGTTTTGAGGGTGGACCGACAGGGTCGCCACCCAGGACAGCTCCAGTCGCCGAGCCAACTCAGGCGACCCCTCTCGAGGAGGTGGTTCGCGCTGTGCTAGCAGCCTTGAGTGCGCAGCAAGGGACTACAGCACCGACACCAGAGCCCGTGCCTGTTGCTCCAGCAGACTTTGGGGAGAGGCCAGGCCAGCTTGACAGTCTCACGGCCCAGGCACTCAGAGAGTTTCGTAGACTTGGTACGCCGACCTACTCCGGGGGAGCTGACCCCGAGGCAGCTTCTGGTTGGTTGGAGCGGGTTACCCGCAACCTCGATACCTCTGGGGTATCGGAGGGGCGTCTGAGAGTTTCGTTCGCCACTTTTCAGCTTGAGGGAGAGGCCTACTACTGGTGGCAGTCAGTGCAGGGTAGGGTCGGCAGTGATTTTGAGCTGTTCAGCAGGCTATTCTTGGAGCAGTACTTCCCTCGCTCTATTCGGGATGACAGACGCCAGCAGTTTCTGGATCTACGCCAGGGAGGCTTGAGCGTGTCGGAGTATGCGGTGAGGTTCACTTCTCTTGCCCGATTCGCGCCGGAGTTGGTCCGGACCGCGGACGACCGTTGCAGGAGATTTGAGAACGGGCTGACTCCGTCGATAGCCGAACGGGTCATCGCCTTCAGGACCGCATAGTACTCCACACTCTTGGATAAGGCTTTAGCCATGGAGAGGCACTTCAGAGAGACTATCAGGGTGCGAGAGACCAGGCCTAGGCCGAGTGGCTTTGTGCAGCCGTCTGACCGTCGAGACCGACGAAGGCAGAGAGTTGCAGGACACTTTCAGCCTCAGTTTCAACAGGATGGCATGCGCCGAGCAGGGACTGTAGCGTCAGTTGGACCCGCCCCGGTGGCGCAGCTGTGTCCTCAGTGTGGACGGAAGGGCCACCTGGCACGAGACTGCCCGAGGGGCAATGGACCTGTAGAGTGCCATGATGATCGTTCCCAGGGGACCAGAGTTAGACAACCGAGTGAGCTGAGGGGATGTTATCACTGTGGCAGTGCCGATCACTTCATGCGTGCATGTCTAGAGATAGCACAGCAGGGGGAACAGAGAGGATGCTACCAGTGTGGCTGATCTGATCATTTCATCCGGGCGTGCCCTGAGATAGCTGGTAGAGCACCTGCACCGAGGCCCCAGCAGACTCAGATTCGCACTGCACCACCTGGCAGACCACGTCAGGCACCGCAGCAGAGAGCTCCGCGTTAGGCGGCGGGAGCAGCAGGTCAGAGGCACCAGCCGAGAGCTGGGCAACAGGTGGCACTTCCCCACCACCGAGAGGAGGACCACCGGCACGGCAGGGCCGAGTCTTTGCAGTTAATGATTCCAGGATTGAGAGGCCGTACGCCGGCCATGAGACCACTCAAGGTACGTGTTTACTTTATAATGCGTGGACTTCATTTTTGTTTGATACGGGAGCTTCCCATTCGTTCATATCTTCGTCTCTTGCTGCTTCTTTGGGTTTGCGGGTGGAGACTTTGAGTCAACCCCTTTGTTTGGAGACCCCGGCTACGGGTGCGGTGGTGTTGAGCACCGTTTGTAGAGACTGTGCGATTAGGGTGGCAGATTGCCCCTTTTTGGGTGACTTACTTGTTCTTGATATGAACGCCTTCGATGTGATTCTTGGTATGGACTGGCTCGCGAGGTATCGGGCGACGATCGACTGCTATCGACGTCAGGTGACGGTGAGGTCAGGTGATAGGGTGATCACGTGTGTTTTGGGTAGCAAGAGCGGAGTTCTCTTATCCGCCTTGACTACGGGTTCTGAGGCAGAGATCGTGCGGAGTAGCAGTGAGCTACCGAGGGTAGTGCGTGAGTTCCCGGAGGTCTTCCCGGAGGGACTGTCAGGCTTGCCACCCGCGCGAGAGGTGGAGTTCAGGATCGATTTGATTCCGGGTACGGCGCCGATCTCGATGACGCCGTATCGGTTTGCGCCAGCCGAGTTGGTCGAGCTAAAGCGACAACTCGAGGAACTGCAGCAGAAGGGTTTCATCCGCCCGAGCGTATCTCCGTGGGGAGCGCCCGCCCTCTTCGTGAAGAAGAAGGGTGGAGCCTTGAGGATGTGTATAGATTACAAGAAGCTGAATCGGGTGACGGTGAAGAACCGCTACCCGATGCCGAGGATTGATGATTTATTCGACCAGCTGAGGGGAGCAAAGTACTTCTCAAAGATCGATCTTCGATCAGGGTACTACCAGCTGAGAGTCCGAGCTGAGGACGTGGAGAAGACAGCGTTCCGCACTCGCTATGGGCACTTTGAGTTTCTGGTGATGCCGTTCGGTTTGACGAACGCGCCGGCCGCCTTTATGGACTTGATGAATGGCATCTTCAGCCTTATCTAGACCAATTCACTAATTTAATATTTCCCGATTCGTTTGAACTCCGATTAGCTTCAAACTTGTGCCAATATTTTTCTTTTTCCAAGTGCTTCAAATCAAGATCAGTCATGAATATATTTTGAAGCACGAAAATAAAAAGTTATATTGGGGTGATAAAAACAATGTTAAGTGTTGATAAATCTTCACTAATAAATTTTTTATATCGAGGTATCAAACTAGTGGTAAATAGTGTTTAATGTTGATAAAACTAGTGCTTAGTGTTCATAAAAAAACATGTGATGATGTAATAAAAATCATGTTCGATTTTGGAAAATGAGGTGATAAAACTAGTGTTCAGTGTTGATAAACCCAGTGTATAGTGTTGATAAACCCAGTGTATAATGTTGATAAACCCAGTGTATAGTGTTGATAAAAATTATACAGACTTAACTTTTTTTTAAATCAGCCCCAAAATAAGGGGGATAACCTAGAGTTTAGTGTTGATAAAAAAAACATGTGATGGGATGATAAAAACACATGTAATTTAATGATAAATATAGTGTTTAGTGTTGATAAAACTAGTGCTTAGTGTTCATAAAAAAAACATGTGATGATGTGATAAAAATCATGTTCGTTTTTGGAAAATGAAGTGATAAAACTGGTGTTCAGTGTTGATAAACCTAGTGTATAGTTTAGATAAACCCAGTGTATAGTGTTGATAAAAATTACACAGACTTAACTTTTTTCAAAAATAAGCCCCGAAATAAGGGTGATAACCTAGAGTTTAGTGTTAATAAAAAAAACATGTGATGGGATGATAAAACACATGTAATTTAATGATAAACATAGTGTTTAGTGTTGATAAAACTAGTGCTTAGTGTTCATAAAAAAACATGTGATGATGTGACAAAAATCATGTTCGATTTTGGAAAATGAGGTGATAAATCCAGTGTATAGTGTTGATAAATCCAGTGTATAGTGTTGATAAACCCAGTGTATAGTGTTGATAAAAATTACCCAGACTTAACTTTTTCTAAAATCAGCCCCGAAATAAGGGTGATAACCTAGAGTTTAGTGTTGATAAAAAAAAGCATGTGATGGGATGATAAAAACACATGTAATTGAATGATAAAAAAAGTGTTTAGTGTTGATAAAACTAGTGCTTAGCGTTCATAAAAAAACAAGTGATGATGTGATAAAAATTAGGTTCGATTCTGGAAAATGAGGTGATAAATCCAGTGTATAGTGTTGATAAATCCAGTGTATAGTGTTGATAAACCCAGTGTATAGTGTTGATAAAAATTACCCAGACTTAACTTTTTTTTAAAAAATCAATCCCGAAAATAATTTTTTTTTCGTGCTTCAAAATATATTCATGACTGATCTTGATAGAAAGCCCCTGAAAAAACAAAACTAATGGCGCAAGTTTGAAGCCAGTCGGAGTTCAAACGAAGCGGGAAAAATTAAATTAGTGAATTGGTAAAAAAAAAAATATGATGGTTTTACTAAAAAGCCCTTACCCCTTACTAAAAAGTGTTGTTTTTTTGCAGTCAACAAATCAATTGCATCTCATCCATCCATTCTTAAAATGAATGGCTTGGATTGGTTCACACAGTTTTTACGTTAAGGAGTGGTTTCTATTTGATTTTTCCTCAATAATAATAATAATAATAATATGTTAATGTTCCTATCAACTTTCTTATATGAAACAAGAAATTGAATTGCCAAAATGAACAATAGAAAACTATTTTTTGTTATATAAGACACTCCCCTAAACTATCATCTCTTCCCTTTCTCCATGCATTATTATAACACTAATCAACTTAGAGTTCCACATTAGTAATAATCTTTGTCCTCTCTTTATGAAAAATCAAATTATACACAACTCCATGAGAAACACTCAATCTCTTCCTCCTCCTCATCTTCTACTTAATCTAACTTTGTCCTATCTATTTAGATATAAAATATGACCGTTTTTATCGATGTTTCCACGTTGTAAATTACATTACATTTCGTACAATAAACCTATTGCTTAGAAAGAGAGATATATAGGATCACCCCTTTTTTCTGTTTACGTTAATTTGACAACAATGTTTGGTAATCTTAAACCCAACATGTTCAATCAAATGTTTCTTCTTGGCTTGAAACAGTGCATATTTTCAACCATAATCTTTCATACTTTTAGCTCCACATTTTTGTATCCGAATCTTTCTTCTAGGTTTGAAACTGTGCACATTTCATGTGCATGAACCAGTCAATTCATCAAGGCTATGTATTCACTAGGCTTGCATATTTTTTTTCTTCGGATTCTCAATTTTTCAGGTACTTTTAATTGCAAAGATATCAAATACTGTACTACTGATCGCTTCTGACTTTTTTGAATCAGTAAATAATTGAAATAATTGTAAAACTGTACGGTTAATAGTTTTTGGTAATAAGAGTAAAAATATTACGATAGAAAATTACAAAAAAGTAAAACTGTTATTAAAAAACAAAGAGTTGATGTCATTTGATTGTCACATGACAAATTTCTATTAAAGAAACGAAATCTGCATATAAGAAAAGTTCACCATGAAATTTTTTAAGAAAACAATAATTCACAAAAACGTGTATCACCTTAAGTTTTCACTATTATCCCTAAATAATTTTAATAGACTTAAATTTCCAAGAAGGAAAGAAAACTTATGATAAAGGCTAAAAGACACAACAAATATCAAGAGGAGATTAATGTTACATGAATGGTAAAAGAAGCACAGAAACAAAACAAAAAAAACACCGAAAATTAATGGCTCAAAAGAACCGAGGAACTCATCACAAAAATTTGAGTTCCCAAACTCACCTAGCCTTTGAATTCGAGGGACTATCGTCTTGGAGAAGCTTTAGCTGGGAGAATCTGAGTGAGCTTATCACATTGCCGATCGTTTCAGACTTTTCTTTCATCAATCCATCAAACACGAAAACTAGAATCTCAGCTATTTCAATCGATATCAATCTTAAACGTTCAACTAGCGGTGGGCATTGGGTGGTTAACCACCCAATGAAACCCTTTACGAACCCAACCCGATATTACTGGTTTGATATATCTTGGAACCAGCCCCAACCCATAAACCTTTTTTTACAGTGAAACCAACTAGTTCATTAACCGGTTGGTTAATGGTTTTAACCAACCAACCACTTTACTACATGTGAGTATAAATTTAGATGCCAATAACATGCACATATTTCTATTTCAAGCCAAAACATATTACTACATTCTCCAAAACAAAAGAAAAATTACATATAAGTCATCGTGTTCTATTTTAGCAATCTGTGTGACACAAAAGAGTGCTCATGAGTCATTCATCTTTATCAGATCAGTGGTTTTTATGAAGCCACATGTATATGGTGAACAATACCGGTTTGGTTGGTTAACCGATGGTTTGACGTTTCAAAAACCGACAAGCAACCGTTAACTTTCCAGTTCGATTGTCAAGAACTCGTAACCAACCGCTAACTTTCTGGTTTCGGGTTTTCCGATGCGTCTTGCGGTTGGTGGTGGTTGGTTTTAACGGTTTCGGTTTTTTTGCCCACCCCAACTATCTCTAAATCAAATGTAAATAACTTAAAAAATCATTAAGATGAATACCAAACAAAATCTAAATCTTCCCAGTTAAAGTCCCAACCATAAATGAGAAGACCCCATCTTATTCCACAATCTTTCCTTTTTTTCTCTCAATAAATCAACAATCATTTCACTATACCACCAAACTCAAGTTAGTTGCTATCAATTAGCAACACATGATCAATCCATCTTTTTCTGTTCTTTTCTATTTGTCACAAAAACAAAACAGCAATGCACCACCTAATCATTAGTGGAATCATATGTGACTATTAAAGGATCAACTTAACTAAAAGCTCAAGCTGATAGTTGAAGGCTCAAACATAGTTATATTCTAACACGCATCCTCACGGACTAGCCCGTTTAATGGTTTGGAGGTGAATTATTCAGAAGAGTAGACGAGTCCATTGAGAAGAGTGATAAGGGCTTACCCATTTTTGGGCAAACTTGATAAATAGAGAAGAAATAAATTTTTTGTAAAGAGTGAGGTTTGAACCCGGATCCGTGAGGTGCCAAGCTCTGATACCAAATTAGAGGACCAAATCAACTAAAGTCTCAAACTGATAGTTGAAGACCTAATTATAATTACATTCTAACAGGGACATCTTTTTTTTTCTTCTATGACCCATCAAAATTTTGGAGCTCACATCACCAAAACAACCTCCTAATTGCTAAAAGAACGGCAAGAACAAGATTATTGAAACTTGTTGGTGAGATGTAACTTCACTCACATCAGCTATTGATATATACTCATCTTTGAATAATCAAATCGGACATGATGGACCGTCATGTCAAGAGAGAGAAATGAAATGAGAGTGTGTATATAAAGAGGGAAGGAGAGGTATAGGAAGAGAAGTTTAGGGCAAGGAAGTGAAATATGGGAAGAAAACCATGTTGTTGGAGAGTAGGGCTTACAAAAGGAGCATGGACAAGCTCGGAGGATAAGATACTCATCAACTATATCACCACTCATGGAGCTACCAATTGGAGGGATCTCCCTAGAAAAGCTGGTATGTGTTTAGTTTACATGATCATGATTTGTGTGTATACGTAACATATACATATATTTTTCATATATGTGTAGGCTACTCATCAATTTTTATTTTGGTTTTTGTTTTTGTTCACGTTCCTGTTTTTCTTTCTCGAGAATATTTTATTTTTTGGTTTGGATTTGGCGGGTAGTTGTTCAGAAACTGTTGTTAGAACAGATTGATCTTCTGTTTGGTTGGTGGTTGAATATGTATTGTTCCGTCTTTATGAGGTTAGAGGATTTGTCTTAAGGTCTCTTGTACTACTATTCTCTAGCCTGGTCTGAAGGGTCTTTCCACCCTTCTTTTCGTTTTTGTTTTTTGCTTCTTTCTCTCCTTCTACTTTTTGGGTGTGCTATATTTCTTGATTCGGGTTTGGTGATTGTGTATTCAAGAATCGTTGTTAGGGCCTGTTCTGCTTGGTTGATGGTAGGGAACATGTTATCGAGTCTTTATGAGGCTAGAGGATTTATCCTAACATCTCCTATAGTTTTCTTTAGTATGGTCTGAAGGGTCTTTCTAGGTTTTACGCTTTTTTTATCTTTCTGGAATAACGTCGATTTCTAGCCCAGTAGAAAATGTCATTTGCACATCCTAACTGTGCTCTATCTTTTGTGACAGATCCTAACACAAAAGTGGTACACGTTTACAAAAAGTATCAATCACATGTAAAATAATTATAAAAAGAGGACTAGGATTTGTAAAAAAAAATATCACCTTTATGCTACTTTTTGTAACAAAATACCACATTTGTGTTATTTTTTGTAACAAAATGCCACATTTGTGTTAGGATCTATCACAAAAGGTGGAGTACAGTTAGATGTGCAAATAACCTTTCTAACTGAGCCAGGAAATGACGTTTTCCCTTTCTTTTTGTCCGCTTGTATTGTCTGGAATTTTTTCGGTGACATACGATCCAAAACATGGGACCCACTCCATCTTTTTTCTATATCTCTTTCTCCTAGATAAAAAAAAATGGCACGTGTATTATCAACTCTAGTTTAACCTTGTAGATGCATGTATATTGATGATTGATCCAAATACGTACGTGTAATGTAGGGTTGAATAGGTGCGGAAAAAGTTGCAGGCTGAGGTGGCTGAACTATCTAAAACCAGACATCAAGAGAGGTCACATTTCTCCCGATGAAGAAGATCTCATTATCAGACTACATAAGCTCCTCGGCAACAGGTAATAATAATCAACGTGCGTGTTATTTCAATCACCAAAACAACAAAAGATTAATACATTTCATCAAATATTTGCTCGAAGGTGGTCTCTAATAGCCGGAAGATTGCCCGGAAGAACAGACAATGAAATCAAAAATCATTGGAAGAGCAAGTTGAGCAAAAGAGTTTCGAATAACGATCGTGATCATACTGATCAAACGATCGTAGATGTCAAACACTCAACAAATCTTCTGAAGTATAAAAAGAATCACAAGGTGATACGCACAAGAGCAATGAGGTGTACGAAAGTTATCGATATCCCGTACCCACAAAATAATCGTTTTCAGAATGATCAGAATTCGAGTCACAACGGTCTTAGTCCTGATAAAAATATTGACCTTCCAATGACGATTGATTTGGATGGGATGTTCGTAAATGATGATCATCATGATTCTGTAGAAGCATGCGATGCTGATCATTGGATGAGCTCGTGGGATCAGCAACATGATACTCTTCAAGGCAATGGAGCTATGGATCTTAATTACTTGGCTACAATTCTAAACTCAGATGATGAAGAATGGTTCCACCAAATTACATCCAATCAATAGAAGTATTAGTTGGAATATTTAATGAATAAATTAATCAACATCAATCATTTTAGCCACCCAAGTCTTCATTTTAGGCTTCATTGTTAAGTGTTTGATTTACAATTATTATTTTTGGTACCTATGATCATGTATTACTTTGCTATATATTTAGTCATTCAATATCTCTATAACAATCTCTAGTCTAAGCCCCACACTTTCAAATACTCATATTGAATTACAATTTTCAATATTTTATACGAGAAAAATATTATTTAATTATATTTAATTATATCCGATTTTTATATCACTATTATAATTAAAAAATATTGTCTTGGAGGTACTACCTTATGTTTTCAAAAATTTAACGTTATTTCAGGAAGACAAATAAGTGATATGAAAATCGGTACTATCCAAACAAATATTAAAAGCTTAAGATATTGTCTAAAAAGATTTATAGTAAAAGTGGAAGGGAAAACTACAAATGACTATTCTTAAGTTGGCAGATCATGGGGTTTGGTCTGGTGTGGAGAGCTTGGATCAGTGAGTGTGTTAAAGCCTGGTCATCTGTATTAATTAATGGCTCTCCCTCTGGGGATTTTCAATTACAAAGGGGCCTAAGACAGGGTTGTTCTCTATCTCCAATACTGTTTGCTCTCATTGCTGAATGCTTACATCAATTAATGGTCAAGGGTTGTTCAGAAGAAATGTTCACAGGGGTGAAGTGCAGTGAAAATGGCCCTGAGATTTCCCATTTACAATTTGCTGATGACACATTGATATCCATCAAAGCAGGGACACAACAAGCAATTAATTTGAAGCACACTCTAAACTGCTTACAACAGGCAACAGGTTTGAGGATTAATTTTCAAAAATCAAAGGTGGTAGTACTAAATCCTAATACTGTAACTGGGGAGGATATAACAAGGATCTTGGGGTGCAGCTCAATACATATACCCTTTGAGTACCTTGGGTTTCAGTTGGGGGCTAATCCAAGGAGGAAAAAGACTTGGGAGCCTGTCATCAGAAAGTTCAAAGCAAAATTAAACATTTGGCAGGCCAAGGCAAAATCATTTGGGGGCAGAATACAATTGATCAAATCAACTCTCAGTTCATTACCCTTGTATTACATGTCACTATATAAAGCACCAAAAGGAGTGATCCTTGAAATGAAAAAGTGGCAAATGAGGTTTCTCTGGAATGGGAATGTAACTAGGAAGGGTTTACACAAAGTTAGATGGAACTTGGTTTGCAGACCTAAAAAGAGTGGGGGGTTGGGAATTAAAAGCTTCAGAATTATGAATATGGCACTACTAGCAAGGTGGTGGTGGAGATTTGCACTAGAGACTGATTCCTTATGGAAAATTTTACTTTGCTCCAAGTATGGATGAGATCCACACTCCTGGGACTTATCAACCTTCTTACTGAATAATGGTCAAGGCTTCCTCAGACACATTGAACCTCTATTAGCAATTCCCAAGTTTGCCAATGCTTTTGGAGCAGAAGGTTTTCAATGGACACTGGTGTCTGGAAATTCTATTTTCTTCTGGGAAGATATTTGGTTAACTGAGATCCCACTTAAATTTATTTTTCAGAGATTGTATCATCTTAGCCTTCAGAATAAGAGATTGATTGTTAACTGCTGGGAGGGGGAAGACTGGATATTAATATTCAGAAGAGACTTAAGAGGTTGGGAGCTGGATCAACTAGAATTGCTATCACAATTACTTGATAATGTTCCTTCCTTAAGATCTGGGGAGGACATTGTAACTTGGAAGGCTGATGCAAAGGGTTTTTCAGTAAGAAAGATGTATCAACTGTTAGAGGAGGAACATGACCAAAATTTAATTTGGCCAACATTACTCTGGTCTCCTATTATCCCTCCTAAAGTGGCTGCATTTGCTTGGCTAATGTGTATGCAAGCAGTCCCCACCAAATGCTTTTTATTGAGTAGGGGTATTTATCATACTAACATTTGGTGTAGTTTTTGTCAAGAAGATCCAGAGGAGATAGATCATTTCTTCATTGGTTGTCCAGTGGCATGGAACATTTGGTGCTTATGCTTAAAATGGTGGGGGATCAAAGCAGCTTGCAATGATTCTATAAGGGACTGGTTTATAGCTTGGAACCAATTAGGGGGAAAAAGGAAGAAGTTACGGTGGAAGATGCTTTTCTCCATAATACTTTGGAGAATTTGGCTTTGTAGGAACAAACTGATTTTCAAGAACATCTTTGATCATCCACAAGAAGTACTCCAAGCCATTCAGAGTGATTCCTTTCTTATATTGTGGGCCAGATTTAAAGGGGAACAATCATTTTCCTTCCTATCCTGGATCAATACTCCACATTTGTGTGGGAGAAGTTTAGGGAATTAATGTGTATACACTTGAGGAACTTTTGGGGGGCTGGGATGGGATGGGTGGGCCTGGGGGAGTGCTGTGAGTTTGATCATCTATGGGTTTAGTTTATTTTGGTAAACTTATTGTTCTGAGAGTGGGAGTTCATTCTTGTTTAGGACAGTGAGAGGGTAGCAATTCTTCACTTTAGGAGGTGAGGAGGGTTGCAGATTAGTTCTGGGTTTGTACTCTTCTTTTCATAGGTATTGATGCTCATCAAGAAGACAACAACAGGCTTGGAAGCATTTGTTTCATGGTTTGGGACTGAAACCTGTTGGTGCAGACTAGGATGAAGACATTTTGCTGCAGTTATTCTGGGTGAATTGCAGCTACTGGTTTTCTGGGTGAATTGCAGCTGCTGGTGTACAACAAAAGGGTGGTATTTTTACATGACAAAGGGTTGGTTGGATAGGGAATTTTTTTTGTTTGTAAATTCTGATTAGGTTGGGTTTACAACATAAGAGATGGAATCAGTGTCCACAGTGATGGGGTTAGAAGTCACAGCTAGGACTGTGGGGGGAAAATCAGTTAAGTTTTAAAAACCAGTTTGGAAACTTGACAAACAACTGATGCTTACCCTAAAGTTCAAAAACTACTGATGCATACCCTGAAGTTACAACTTGTAACAAGAAACCCCTTCTGCAGCTAAAATGACGAAAATACCTTCAACTACACTTCAATAATTATTTTAAAAAATTTATTTTAAAATTCACTTTTGTTATATACATTTACTGATTAAATGACTTCATTTTTATTTTTTAAAAAAAATCACTGAGGGTATTTTCGTCATTTTAGCTGACGGAAGAGGTTTCTAGTTACAAGTTGTAACTTCAGGGTATGCATCAGTATTTTTTGAACTTCAGGGTAATCATCGGTTAAACGTGACAACTTCAAGGTATGCATTTGTAGTTTACCCAAAATATAACTATATAAATTTCGCACATAATTGAATATAATCAAGTGATATTATCTCTTTTTTGATATAAACAATCTCTGGTCTAAACTTACTAGTATATCGAATTTTAATTTCTGGTTCAGTTAAACTGTTGTTTTTATTCAATTTGTAGGTTCACTTAATCATATGATACGTTTGTAGTATTTTTAAAAAAAAATCTATCAAAAACATAGCCGATATTCACTTAAAAGTATTTTTCAACTTTACTGTCATGGCTCTTTCCTGAATAAGAAACATATATAAAAGACAATTCGCTGCCTTTTATTCTTTTTCTTCTACATGCACTTGCTAGTAGGGGTGGGCAAAAAAATCAAAACCGCTAAAACCAACCACCACCAACCGGAAACCCGAAATCGGAAAGTTAACGGTTGGTTGCGGGTTCTTGGTGATCGAACCGGAAAGTTAACGGTTGGTTGTCGGTTCTTGAAACGTCAAATTGTCGGTCAACCAACCAAACCGGTACTGTTCATCATATACATGTGACTTCATAATAACCACTGATCTGATATAGATGAATGACCCATGAGCACTCTTCGGTGTCACGCAGATTACTAACATAGAGCACGATGACTTATATGTATTTTTTCGTTTGTTTTTGAGAATGTAGTAATATGTTTTGGCTTGAAATAGAAATATGTGTATGGTTATTGGTATGTAAATTTGTACTTACATGCAGTAAAGTGGTATGTTAGTTAAAACCACTAATCAACCGGTGAATAAACTGATTGATTTTACTGTAAAAAATTGATTTTGGAGTTAGGACTAGTTCCAAAATATGTCAAACTAATAATAACAGATTGGGTTCATAAAGAGTTTCATTGGGTGGTTAACCACCCAATACCCACCCTACTTACTAGTGTAGTTTGGTAAAGAAGTCAAGCCACCATTAAAGAATATTCTTCTACATGCACTCATTAGTTTTGGTAAAGAAGTCCAGCCACCATGAGTGCAAGTCTTCCACAAAGAAGCAACCATATCCCTATCTTTATGTGTATATAACAAACGGATGAAGTAAGCTGTAGGTCTAAAGAGCAATGTCATCACTAAATGTATGTAGTAGGAGTATCTTTCTGATATTGGTTTTAGTTTTATTTTCATCAAGGTCTTGGCAGCAATCCATTGAAGCAGCTGAGTATCAGAAAGATGGGTCGGAAAGGGAAGTAATGATAATTAGAAGAGCTCTGCAGCGTATGGAAGCACCTTCTCCTCCAGCATATCGACCTCAGCCCAGCCAGTCACGTAAATCTCCTCATGGATAAAGGAAGGTTGATTTTATTTGTGCACCGAGCTCTCTCTAACCTAAACCTAAACCTTACTTTTCAAACAGCCGCCACCTTCCTTTCACTCCACCGGTGGCGGCTGTGGCTCCGGCCACTGTTTTTGCCGGTGGAGGCACACCCTTTCCTGTTCTTCCTCTTCTTTAATATTCTTTTCCCATTTCCCTTTCTCTCTCTGTTTTAGGCTTTCTTCCCCTCGTTTTCGTCAAGCTATGCTTATATTCGGTTTCCTCTTGCGTGTTGTTGCTGCTGTTGCAATTGTTATTGCTATTGTTGTCGTTGTTTTTCGTTGTTGCTGCTCCTGCTCATGTTATTGTCGTTGTTGGATATATATAATAATTTGTTTAGTAAAATTTAATTATGGATAAATTAACGCCCCTAGAAAATATTCACCCTATAATAAGATTTCACTCTCTCCAATACCCCTTTTCTTACAAGTACATGATGGTGCCTCTCCCACCTATAACCCTTATTTTCCACATTCTCCATCACCCAAAGCGAGTTGTTTAATTTTTGTCGGCCTTCTGGTCCCTCACCACATATTGAGGTCTTTCCTTCGTCATGCCACCCCACTCAAGGTGGATGGTAATTCGCCGACGAGCGTTACCAACCAGCACCAGATTCTGCAGGAACTAATGATCGATACCCAACCTCGAGCATATCGTCCTCTTTTTTTTTTATCAGCAATGCATATATTAAAATTCAATCTTTGAAGTAAAGATTGAGGGTGAAAGTGAAACAAACTAAGAGTGTTCCTTCAAAGAACCTCAAGAAACCAGAGCCCCACAACCCGGAGATGAACATACTTAAACAAGAAATAACCAGAGACACTCAACACTATGAGGCAACAACCAAATACAAGGACAACTAAAACAGCAACACAACAGGACCAGAGGGCCAAAGGGCCAACAAAAACAACAAGAACAAACCAACAGATAAGGTCCAGAACCCTTTTATAACAACCGTGAAGCTCGAAAGAAAAACGGGGTCTAGAAAACCCAAATTTGCCAACCGTTAAGCACCAGAAAAAGGACACAAAAGGAGCATTGTTGTCCTACAAACTGAAGATAATTCAAAACCCTAAAACATTTAAGGTCCCTTAATCCTTGAAAGGGACAGGGGAACCCTAATAACCTGTCGGCCAGGACCGAAAATAGGAGTAACAGAATCAGCCAAAAACTGATACTCACAAAACTAAACAAAATCTTGAAATGCTTCACATAGAGGCATCTAGCCTATAACACTCGCTGGCGGCCAACACCTATAACCGGCGAGCTCGACCCAACAAAATGATCGAGAAGAAAAGAAGCAAAGACGAGATAATGAGCGGATTGTGAGGGAGAAGAAAATACCAACATAATAAGGAGCAGACCACCACCCAAAAAACCGAAGAGCTCGACCAGGATGGGGTTGGATCGAGATAAGGCCAAAGGAAAGGAACCTGACCGCAACAATCCCGGAGAAGAAAGCCTCCCACGAACGATCATGCTTAAAGCCAACTGGAGCTCTGTCACCACAGCTACCAAACAGAGAAACTCAGGTAAACGCATTCCATCCGAAGTAGGAATGGACTTCTGACCTTGACCGACCCAAAAGAAAGCTCAGGCTGGCCCAAAAGGCCACTGACAAGCCCATGGCCCAGAAACAACCACACCCACGTCTCGAACCTAAAGCCCAGAACCCGAACCCGAACCCACCCACCACCCGAGCTGAACCACTCCATGCCAACGACCCGATTCAACTACCGAACTTTACCCGAAACAGATTTGAGACGAGGGCGGCGGCAAACCGAAGCGACGTCGGCGAGCCATTTGGAGAACACGAGATCCAAGCCGATCAGCATCACCTGAAGCAGCTTCCCACATTCGGATCTTCGAGGTTTCTAAGAATGGCAAGAGAACGGGCCAGAATCAAGCCTACAACGACACGGGCGAGGGGAAAGGCTTGCAACCACCTGAGACCTAAGCGGACCTGCGCTAATCTGAACCACCGGAAGAGCTTCCCACATCCAACCCACATAAGTCACAGGAAATAGTTACCAAGATGAGTCGATCGAGGACAAGCGGAGACGAGACAAGCTCCGGCCAGAGCATAACAGATCTGGCCTACTACAGCCCCAAATCTACTACATCTGAGAACCTAGATGAAGGACGGAGAAAAGAAAGAAAAGGGGTAGAAAAGGGGGAAAACATGCGGGGGAGAAGGAGAATCCACCGCCGACCATAGTCAGGCCTAGGCCATGCCGTGACCGGCGGGGACAAAGGGTGGTTGAAGAGAGAGGGAAGGCGGTTGCTTTAAGGTTTTGAGCTAGAGAGAAAAGAAGTAAAGGTTTTGGCTTTAATCAAAATGTTTCACATGTAACTATTTCAAATTAGCATATCGCCATCTGATCTCGTACCTCATGTGATTTAGTCTAACAAGTCGCCGACAAGCGAGCCCTCGATGGGGCTGGCCACGCCTTCTTTGCTAGATTGGGTTGTGGACCAGATCGTTCAACGAACGGAGGAGCCATAAACCCTTGGAGGATGCAGTATCCACATGACCCTAAATCAACACGGACCACGAGGGGACATCGGATGCAACCGTCTGAACAAGTACTAACATGCCTATTAGGAAGGCTAGACGATCATGAACGCCTAGAGGGATGGATAGCCGCGGGGTAGAAAAGGACGCATCACCCCAATCACACCTTCCCACCGCGTATCAACTAGGAGTGTCGGGAGCAACCCCACGATCAGGGGTATTGGAGAGCGGCCCATCAAAAGGATTTTATGGCGGACGGATCCACCGACGATGGGAGACACTAAACCATACAATGTCTTCTCCCTCATATCTGTCTCTAAGTCGCTTTGAAACGTATCTTGGGACGCCTCCATAGTGACTCAAGAGCGGGCCTGAGACAACCCTTTGCCCCATTTCCAAATCCTAACGTTCGGAGGCCAGTCGTCAAGGACTGCGAGGGACTCTGACCGAGGCATGTCACCAACCCCTAGTCAAGGTAAGGATCTTTTGCTGACATGGCCGCAAGGCGAGTCTTGCTCTACAGTCTCGATGGGCCACCTAGGTAAAATGGGGACATACAGGGAAATTAAGAGGAGCATCTCCTCGTCCCCTAAGGATCGACGACACTCTGATCTCGGATTCCTCCTTTTCTCGGATGCCTCCATGGTATCCGGGCATTCCCCTCACCGTTTAGTAAGACCCCCTGCGTGGGGTCAACATAATATCTGGACAACATATGTCCGATCGAGTCGAGCCGGGAGAAGAAGTTTGGTTCTACTACACATGTCACAATGAGAATGGGGAAAACTACCCCTATATGATCACCTAGGCTAACTGGGAAAAGTAGTTATAAAATGAGTGTTTTCGTTGGATCTCCTCAAATCATGCACGAAACAATGTCTCATATTTTCATTATTTATATGTTTTCTCTAATCGTACCTTTTATCTAGTATTATTAATAAAACAATTATGTATCCCGCAAAACAAAATAACCATAAATAAATTAAAAGCCAATTACTTTTAGGGATAATTCAACTTCAGTATCCAAAAGTTTCATATTTCATTTAGAGTACCCTAAATCTTTTTTACGTCACTTCAGTACCCTAAACTTATATTAATTCATTTGGAGTATCCTAAATATTTTTAGTGTCACCTCAGTACCCTAAACTTTCATTAATTTCATTTTAATACCCACCGTTAAGTTTACCTTAAATTTGATTGTTTTTTTATCAGCAATTTTTTATATTAATAATCCAACGGCTTCAAAGTGAAGCCGAAGGACAAGGGCATAGCCCTCAGATAACCTTACAAACAGGAGCACTGGCCACGAAGGCGCAGCCTCAAACCAGATGATTCCCAACAAGGGGAATTGAAACAATAACATGTCTTAGAACCTAAATATAACAATCAGCAACCTAAAAACAACCAACACGGGCCTAGCCCAACCAACTAAACAACACGACCCAACCAGGGGCCAACCTAAAGGCAACGAGGCCCAACAATACGCAACAAGGCCCAAAAGGAGAGCAAAACCTAATCCACTAAGAAGAAAGGGAGACCTAGAAGCTTCTCCGAAACCTCGAGCGCCGCATCCACCAAGAACTTCACTGAAGCAGCAACGGACTACCCTCAAACGCACAACAGCAAACCAGTCCGACCACCACCGATCGGACTAAGGGATCCACCGGACCAAACAAAGCCAAAGCGAAGAGGTAGACCAAAGACGGCCCCGAGTAAAGCAACCTGACAGTACCCCCGCTAACAGCACACCCAAAGTTCCAACTCACCCGGACCCGAGTTACCTGAAACAGGTGAACCCACCACCGGCCAACACCGGACACTATCCCAAAAGGGGGGCCAGGAACACCTCCGAACCCACAAATGCAACAAGTACCAAACCTCCCCACCAAACCAGCAAATATTGAAAGAGACCAAAGGCTCAAAACACCTCACGGTAGCCAACCTCAACCTTGAGGCCTTGACCACGACGGATCAAAGAAACAAAGCCCTAAAGAAAAGGTAAAGGAGGAATAATACCTAAGCAAGGGAGGAAGGAGGGTCAGAGTACACACCTTGGTCGAGACAGCAACCCGCTCTCAGATCTGGAGGAGTTCGGATCCTGTCGACTGCCAACACACCTCGACGACCACAAAGGGAGAGGAAACGCCGCATCTCACCGGAGAAGAAGGCGTTCCAGGTTCAAATCTGACAAGGAAAGTGAACGATGAAGGAGGGGGCTGAGAAAGGAGGACCGGAAGCCCAAAATCAAAAAGAGAAAGGGGGGGGGGGGGAAGAAGAAAGGTAAGAAGGAAAAAGAGGGAGGAAAATGCCACCGACGACATCCTGACGCGGTAAGCTGGAGAGGAGTGTCGCCGACGACGGAGAAAGAAGAAAACAAGGGTTAGGGGCTTTTTTTTAGTGAGAGGTCAGAGCAAAATTAGAGTGTGTCCATATGTTTGCCCTAAATTTGATTGGTAGTAAAAAAGTATTATGGTCGTTTTATCTGTTTTGGATGAAAAATCAGATGAAAAATTAATAATAGATATTAAAATAAAATTAAAAGAAATTTAAAATATTGAGATAAAAAAAAAATTAGGATATTTTTTTGTTGTACATGCACTTACTAGTTTGGTAAAGAAGTCAAGCCACCATTTAAGACTATTCTTCTACGTGCACTTATTAGTTTTGGTAAAGAAGTCCAGCCACCATGAGTGTGAGTCTTCCACGAATATGCAACCATATCCTTATCTTTATGTGTATATAATAAACGGATGAAGTAAGCTGTAGGTCTAAAGAACAATGTCATTACTAAATATATGTAGTAGGAGTACCTTTCTGATATTAGTTTTAGTTTTATTTTCATCAAGGTCTTGGCAGCAATCCATAGAAGCAGCTGAGTATCAGAAAGATGGGTCGGAGAGTGAAGTAATGAGAATGAGAAGAGCTCTGCAGCGTATAGGAGGACCTCCTCCTGACATTGCCTGTTCTCCTCCTCCTATTGTAGCTCCTCCTCCTTCTCCGAAAATCGCAGCTTATCGCAGCAAGTCGCCTAAATCTCCTCATGGGTATTGATGGCTTGGAAGTTAGGACCGGCCTTTGTGTTTTGTGCTTGCTTAGTTTTATACAAAGCAATGGGTTGAGGTTGTAAAACCATGTACAGTGAAGAGATTCACATATAGGACTCATGTGTGAGACTCAATACCGATTGTGCAGTGCAGAATTATGAATTGAGCTCTTTATTTCGTAGTATGAGATTTATGTATGGGACTTATGTTTTGGCTTCATTTCACAATATTAGAACCTTCCTATGGGGATATGGCTCTTCAAGAATGAAAGTCATTTCCAAGGTGAGCTGAAAAAGAGTCTATAGATCTAGGACTGAAGGAGGATTGGGTATGAAATATCTATTTAGAACGAATGGTTTGGGTTTTCTTTACTGTTCCCTACAAATCGGACATCTCTAGTATTGTACTTACACATTTAGCGTAATTCCAGCACGAATCAAACTAGAAACTATGCTACCTTTAGAAAGTAATCGGTTATCGATCACCACCAAGGTCTATCAAACAATTACTTTTAAGTCAGTAGTCTATATACCACATCACAATTTGAAATTTAAATCCGATAAATCTTTCTTATATTCAATCTTGATATACTATTATTATTTTCTGTACTTAGACTCATTCAAAGCTTTTTTAGTATCTGATTTGTAGTTGAGACCTCTCTTTAGAAATGAAGGACATTGGGGTCTCCTGTCTCTCACTAAAAGAGGAAGATTAAGGAGTTTTGGGTAAAGAAGTGCAGAAAAATCATTTCTGGAGAAAGCGTTGGGTTTGGAAGAAGGGATTAAAGGCCGAGCTCATGGGACTGCTATCCAACATGGCTCTATTTTCAGAAATTGAGGACGCCCTATTTTGAGCTGACGATACAAAAAAATTGTAGTAAGATGAATCAGTTACTTGAACCCTAAGATAGCGGCAAAGCCAAAAGTCCCACTTGTATCATTAATCAAACAAACAAGAACTGCGATAGTGGTCTCCTATTCACAAACTTTGAGACAGCTGTTAAAGATAAATTTGATTTTAAAAATAAAACAGAAACTACGATAAAACAAAATATGTAAAGACATAACTAGATGAAGAAGACTGCGTCTAGAATGATGTCTAAATGTTGCTATTCTGAGTCTAATACTGGATATTTTGAGTTTCGAAAATTTGATTGTAAATGAAAAGTGTTATAAAAATTTTGTGTTTTTCTGGATAGAAAATTAACGTCTTAGTCTAATGTGAGATATTTGAAAAGTTAAGGTACTTCTCAAACAAATTTTTTTGTTTTTTTTATTATAGTAAAAGGAACTTATTTTATTAATATTGAAAAGAGAGTCAGTATAGAGATTGGTTCCCCGGAAGGTCCCTTTCAATAGACTATATGACAGATCGTCGTTGCTACAGACGACTTTTAAAAAAGCAGACATAAATTAAAAGTCGATATTGTCGAAACCCGCTCAAGATGGTGTCTAAACGTTACTTGATTTTATGGGGGGACTCTTTTCATCGTGACAAGAGCGATCAAACCTGATCTCAACAGTGCAAAAAGGAGGATAGGCTTTCACCAGGGACCCCTCCTGAGCCCGGTCCTTGAAGCCCTGGGTATCTATCATTCTTCCTAGCGAGGCGCTTGCCAGCCCTCGCCTGTTCTTCTCAGGGTTCTCCAGTCGACCGCCTCTTTGTACTTAGTGCACCAAATGGGACAGTCCATGAAGTATCGGTTGACGTCCTCGTTGAGCATTGGCACTTTTCCCAAAAAGCCCGCATACTCTCCCCAATCCCTATCACTCTTCACCCCGGGTTAGGTGTAGTTTTCGGGGTTACTATCGGGCCTCTACCTTGAGGTGAGGGATCCTTAGGTGTAGTGTTGGAGGTCAAAGGAATGAATCCCAGCAGAGGAGATAGGACCGGTGCTTTAATCCTCGAGTCAGTAGTAAAATTATGCCTCGGGGTGTCCGATTTTGACTATAAGAGCGCTTTATCAAACCAGAGGAACCCCTGGCATCTCTCGGTCGTAATCCCAGACCACATGACTTATTCGACCACAGTTGTACGCAACTTGTCGTATGTATGGGTAACCTTAATTGGCTTTGGGGATTTCATAAACCGTAGGAGCAGTGAACGACACAACGGACAATGAAGGGTCATCCAGACTCTCACCCTTATCGTACCTCCCTAGCACAAGCCCCAAATATCGCATGGAACATCCACGCATTCTCTAAGTACATCTCTAATGGTTTCTCCGGTTAATCGGGTTCGAACTAATAGATACAGAGCATGGACCAATAGTTGGAGACGATCAAAGATGAGAAGATTCCTCTCCATAGGATCAATGTCCCCGAGCAGTAGTGGGTAGCCATCGGATCACCATGGTTCGTTCTTACGAACCCAAACTCGGGCCTCATGTGGCTCAAAGTAGAAAGCATAGGTTCCCTACTCGAGGTCCTTAATCACTAGTCACGTTGTCGTCCATCCTCATGTCCTAGTGATAACCCGTAGCATGAAGTCCTTCTTTGGGGCGCAGTAAGAGTAATTTCCCAACCATTCCAAAGCTTTGACATGCAAGGATTACGAGATCCATTGGAGTGAATGAGACCATAATCTCAGTATCATCCTCCTCCATGCGGGAACACGCCAAGAACCCATTATGAAGGGTTGACATGGTTAATTGCACCACCCGTAGGGGATGTGGATCGACTGGAACTGTAAAACCCACCTAGTTTTTAGAAGGGTAATTTGTTGCAATCAGAAACTTGAGGGTAGGCTTTTGCAAAACTAGTGGTTTAAAGAGAAAATACAAAAAAAAAAAAAAAAAAAAACTGGTTTGAGTGAGGCTGGCTGGGCAAGACCCACGCTTGGGCCTGAACCAAGCGAGCCCACGCGATCGCGCGCAGGCCTGGATGGCCCAAGCCCAACTCGCGCAGACCCAAACCTTAGCCTTAAAAAGGAGCTCGGCGCCACTTCAGTTCACTGTGCACGCGCGATTCCCGAGGCCTTTCTCCCTCAGCTCGTCGCTCTCTCTCTCTCGCGACTCGAACCAGAGCGTCCCGTCACACCTCCCGTTCTCCGACCATCGCCCGTCTCCTCCGAGCTCACCTCCACCTTCCCCTTCTCCTCCTCCGTCTTCTTCTCTCAGTCGCGACAAAACCCCCAAAAGAAACCCAGAAGAAGAGCTCCCCTCGTCTCTTCTCCTTCCTCTGAGACTCAAACCCAAACTGCCGCCGCCGACGAAATCGAACCCCACCGTGCCTGAATCAGGCAGAGCTTTCAACGGTGAGTCGTTCCTCACCAGATCCACCATTTTCCCCCTCCTTCTCGCTGAGATTCGAGAGCTCCGGGCTCATTTGGGGTCAGAGAAGGTCGGAGAGCGTCGCCGGAACTCTCCGAGCTCCAGATCTGCGACTCACGTCGTCGGCGAGCCTTTTGGCCGTCAGATCGGGCCGGGAGGGTTCAGGCCTCGCCCCAACCATCGTCCCCGTCGAGTTCCGGAGCCTCTGGTGACTCAACCGCCGCTAAAAACCCGCCGTCGAGGTCCTGATGCCGCCACCGCTGGAGTCGCCGGAACCCTAGCCCCGGCCATCGTCGTTCCCAGCTCAGACCGGACGAGGTCGAGTCCTTGGACTCGGGCCCGGAGCTTAGTTGAGCCTCAGCCTGCACTGGATTTGGGCCTCGGGATCGAATCTGGTTTGGGCCTCGGCCCGGACTTACTCTGGACTTCGGGTTCGAACTTGGGTCTGACTCCGGGTCTGGGTCGGGTACGGGTCGGACCGGGTCTGGACCTAGATCCGTGTCGGTTTCCGGATTCGGGTCGGCTGGGTCGGACAGACTTATTTAATTAAATTAAAACTAATCTAATGACACTTTGGACTAAATCAGACGTTTATTGGACTAATTGGTTTAGTTAAAGAAAAAGACGAACAATTAATTTAAAGAACTGGGAAATCTGGACCCGAACTGATTTTGGACCGTTTATCTGTAAACCCAGACTCGGAGCTTGGACTTCGCCCGAGAAGACGAAGACCACTACGAAACCCGTGTGAAGAACGGAGGAGAGACTGATCGACTTTACAGCAGAGTGTTATTAGAGGAAGACCACAAGGTAGGGAAAGTCCTAACTCCTCGAGTATTTCAATACTAGTATGCCTATTAGGTTAATAAAATCGGAAAGGTCCTAGAATTGCATATAGGATGCGAATAACTAGAATAAATGTCTTTCATTTACTGATAAACGGACGTGTCTAGTAAGCATACTTAGGATGTGAATCACTAGTGTAACTCACTTTCAATACATGTGAATTGATTTACTAGTAGAGAGGTCGTGATGAGCCCTTGGATTAGTCGTGTTAGCTTCACATGCTTGGTTGCCTAATTTGGATAAGTTAAGAGTCTAATGCAAATAGATAATTCGATTGACCAAATATCAATGCTTGACTGCTTAATTGTGTATTTGATTGAATGCTTGAATGACTGAATGATTGAATGGGGGATCGAGTATGACTGATTGTGCCATGCGGTACGATCAGGTGATCGATGGACCGATGGATCGTGGTTAGTAAGTAACTGGTAAGTGTAAGATTATGATTGATTCTTGTGGTATGTTGTGATAGAATTGTGATTCGTTAAGCGTTCGTTACTCCTTGATTGTTTGAGTGTGTTACCCACGTGTGAGTCCTTAAGCTAGCTTCTATATCAGTATGGCACCCACGCTGCGGGTGGGGTAGTGCATGTAAGGTGCCCACACCAAAGGGAATGCTGGTGTGGGGTAGTACCTAAGTCGATAACTTGGTATCCGATATGGTACCTACACCGAAGGAAGTGCCGGTGTGGGGTAGTATCATAGTCGGTATCCGGTACGGTACCTACACCGAAGGAAGTGCCGGTGTGGGGTAGTATCATAGCCGGTGGATTGGACCTTGCGGGGCATTGATTATTGAGCCTGCGGGCAATGGTTACGGACCCTGCGGGGCATTGGATATCGAACCCTACGGGGCAATTGGACGGTTTACCCTGCGGGGATGGTTACTTGTTATTTCACCCGAGTGTATGCGTCCTGCGGGAACATTACCTTGGTTCCCTATGACATATGGTCCTTTGGAGACGTTTCCGAGAATCCCGACGATAAGCGTCCTCAGGGGTTGTTACCGGTACTCCCGATGTTAAACGTCTTTGTGATGTCATGCGTCTCCTCTGGACCGAGGGAAAATCCGACATGGCACAACGAGTATTGTGGATCGGAGGGTGGCGACTTCATGTCCCACGGCATTAATTGAACACCCTATCCTTTATTGATTATTTAAGAAATGCATTGATTTCCCTTATTTTCCTATGATTATTGTCGACTCATTGAAAGTGTTAAAGTTCTTCGTATTTGAAAATTGAACTAAAATTGTGAAGTCATATTGTTGAACAAAAAGGGTAACTTAGTTATGCATTTTCCCTACTGAGCGTAAGCTCACCCCTATCTGTTTATGACTGTTTTACAGGTTTGCGTGGTGACTAGTGGACTCGAGGCTCGGGGGATTCTAGGGTCCGGGTGCTTAGAGACGTTGGTCTTTATTTTGTGGTCTTGAACCTTTGTTAAAGACTTATTATGACGTTTGTAAACCCTTTTGTTGGAGGATTATTTTATATTTGGTGATTTGGAAACTTTTTACTGAATTAAAGCCGGAAGATTTATTGGTTTTATGCCTTTTTATTATTATAATTGCTTTCTTCTTAAGTTACGTCTCGAGTCCGGTCAAAACCGGATTTGGGGCGTGACAGGAACCGGAAGCAGGTTTCTCGAAAGCATCACCGGGGCAGTCAATGACGACATCACCGCTGGAGAAGAGGGTCAGGCCAGTGGTAGCGATAGACTTGCTGAAAGCGTGATCGGACCCTCCGTCCTCATGGAACCGACACTATCTTGATCGGCTCTGTATTTGGATATCATATCTGGCGCGCCTCCGACAGATCAGGGCTTTTTTGCGTGCTGCCTGGAGTTTTGGTAGGCTGCCGGTGTCTCCCTCCATCCTGTTCTTCTTCGTAACTGGAGAAGTGCTTTCAGCTCTACCGTGGGAAGTGTTTGCGTCAAGGATTCGTTGTGGTCTTGGTTTGAGGGGAGATGGTCGGTAAGTGTGCTTCCAACTGGTGGTTGTTGCTCTGTAGCTTTTCATGGACCTATATGTGAAAGTGGGATACTTGTGGAGTGGCTATGTGGAGTGGTTGACTTTTGATGTTGTGTTTTTTATGATCTCCGTTTTTGGGTGTTGGCCATCAGGGTCGCAGCTCGATTGTGTCACTAGCGGGGTCTTGTTCCAGATTCAGTCGTGGGACGCGTTTCTCCATCCTCATGGGTGTTGATCGTTGTGGATCTGGTCCAATCTCGTTTGGTGGTTTGGTCTTGTGTCTGGTTTGTCTCTCTCTTCGCTCCTGGTCAGCCGTCTCTTGCTTCAAAATCTAGTCGTGGGACGCGTTTCTTCATTCTCTCGGGTGTAGATCATCTTGGATCTCGTATCTCGGCGTGTTCTCGGGTATCATGCTAGTAGCTTCCTCGCTGACTCGGTTGGGAAGTTTTTCATTACTTTCCTTTTGGCCTTTTTGTTGCTTGGGGAGTTGATGCTCATTCCAAAGTCTCGAACTCATTTCGTTATCCCCTATTTTCCCGGCCTACTGGTTGGTGGGGGCCTGTCGGTCTTTCTAAGTGTTGGCCCCCGACAGGTTGTTTAGTCCTTGGGACTTAGTTGAGATTCGAAAGGTTTTTGATTCTTTGCGTTTTGAGTTTCAGTGGCTTGTGGTCAACGGTCTATTTCTGTCGTTTACGATATTGACCGTCGGCATGTCAATGTCTCCTCTTAGAGGCGCTGATGAGATAGAGGTGTTCTCTTAAAGTGCGATTTAGACTAAGGAAGTTTTGATGGGAGGTCCGTTCTCAGTTTTGGGCTTCATGGATAGAAAATCAGGGTATTAGACTTTTTTCAGTTCTCGTTGACTTTCTCGCTCTTCATTTTTGTACAATTTGGCACTTAGACCTGTTTGTTGTTCTTGTAACTCTGATTTGATCCTTGTACGAATCTGATTTGTTGATTTCTTCGATTTGTGTAGCTAAAAGTCTATACTTAGTCCGTCCAATTTGTTCTCTAAATAGATGAGTTTTATACTATTTGCTTTACCGATAAAAGAAAATAAAACTACACACATTATTGTTAATGTTTCATAAATGAACAAGTTAATGTTCCATAACCGAATGATCTAATCACAAGTACAAACAACCTATGCCACCCTTATAATAACAACTAAACCCTAAACCATAAACCAAGACATACAAATTTACGAAACAATACATATGCAATTATAAAACATTTAGGGTTATTATCATCCGAGTATCATAAAAATACTTGGTTTTCATCCGAGTACCCTAAAAATACTTTGTGACAGATAAGTACCCAAACGAAACATTGTGTTTCAAATCAGTACCCACCGTTAGTTTTCCATCCATTTTGGATGGAAAATGGTCATGTGCCTGGCACATGATCACAATTTTTTTTTAAATGGCCATGTTACCCCCTTATCTCTTGAAACCCTACTTCCATTTCCCTTTTTCTTATATTCTCTTCTGAAAACCCTATCTACTCCTCCATCCCTTTCACCACACACTTTGATAGCAACGCCATGAAGAAGAGCATCTCCAGCCGTCCCCAACTTTAACCAGAAGAAGAAGCAATGGCTTCTACAAATTCCTCAAACCAGACGCTCTCGCTGAAATCAGGAACTCCAAAATCATCGCCAGATCTCACAGACTCGCCTCTGCACTGCCTCACTTGGCTTCCGCTACCTTGCTCCCTGTCGCTGATCGGGACCAGATCCCTCAGTTCTACGCCGGCCCTCTTTGCCTCCGCCGTAAGAAACTTGCCGCTGTCAAATCTGTTTATCTACTGAACTTGGATCTTGGCCCTGGCCTGTGTTGGGGTCCGCCTCTACTGATTCCGTCATCAATGTGTTGAGTACTGATGTTCACAACGCCCACTGAATCAATTACTTGGCAATGTGACATGGGTTTTTATTTTCTCTGTAAATTTGTTTGATAATTGATTATCCTGGAAGATCCTAAATATTTTAGTGTGTTCAATCTGGAATTCGAATGTTTAATAATAAAACTGATTTTTTTAAAGATATAACTGATTTTTTGAATTAAAGTTGAAATTTTAAAAATAAACATTAAAACTGATTTTTATAAAATAAAAACTGATTTTTATTAAAAAAAACTGATTTTAAAGTTAAAAAGGAACAATTAAAAAATAGAAAACAAAACAAAATCTGATTTAAAAAAAACTGATTTTTTGAAATAAAAATGATTTTTAAAAATAAAAAATGATTTTTTGAAACTAAAACTGATTTTTTTAAAATAAAAACTGATTTTTTTTAAAAAAATAAAACTGATTTTTTTGAAAAAAAATAAAAACTGATTTTTTAAAATAAAAATCAATTTTATAAAAATAAAATTAATTTTCGGAAAATAATTCTTTTTTATAAAATAAATAAATAAGTAAAAAGAAAATTTAAAATTCAATGGCATGGGTTTGAAAATTTGAGAGTTGGGGAGGGGTATTTTGGACTTTTTAATGTTTTGCATGGAAAAATGGATGGAAAAGAGACAAAAACTAACGGCAGGTACTGATTTGAAACACAATGTTTCATTTGGGTACTTATCTGTCACAAAGTATTTTTAGTATACTCGGATGAAAACCAAATATTTTTAGGGTACTCGGATGATAATAACCCAAACATTTACAATGAAAAACTAAAACACGGCTCCAAATCCCTGAATTAATGAATGGAGTACAATTCATCACAAAACCATTGTTTCAATACTTACACAAGACATGGACAAACTATACGGCTTGTTGTTGGTCTTGCAAAACTTTTGTGAACAAATGTGAGTCGTTAAACACATTAATATCGTAATTCGACTTGACGCTACCAAGATACGCATGACAAATCCATAGAGCTTGTGAGGAAAGCGACTCGAGCATTTTTGTTGGATGGTTACCACGATCGCCCCATGAGAATTGTCCTTTTCATGCTGTTGGACAATTCTTTCACTACCAATGGATGTAGTCAAGGTCATATACATTGGAAGTCGCCCCTATCTAACCGCCTCTCATATTTTTCTTTGAACAATTCGATCCCTAGTCGACTTTGCAATACCAGGTGGTGATGAAGCAAGAGGTTTACTCTGCTCTTGTCCTTTATTTTGTTAACAACTTTGGGCATAATATTTTGCAGCACTTCATGTTCTCGGGAGGTGATCACGTCGTTGCTGGTCTACCAATAGGGACCCCGAGGACAGTCTACACATCATTTTCCGTGCTCATTGCAGTACACGTGAAGCTGATCGATCGTAATAATATCATCAAGACCATTTGGGCTCTCGTTGTCCAAACCGACATGACGGATACGTAACACATCTGGTTTCATGGTCAAACTACCAACACGCATCAGGCCATAATAGATGTGGATGCCAAATAATAGCCGGTGTTAATGGCTTGATGCGTGTTGGTAGTTTGATCATGATATCAGAAGTGTCACGCATCTATCCAGTCGGTTTGGACAACGAGAGCCTCAGTAGTCTTGATGATATCATTGTGATCGGTCAGTTGTACATGCACGACAATGAACAGTGCAAATGATGCGTAGGCCACACTCGGGGTCCCTGTTGAGAGACTAGTAACGATGTGATCATCTCTTGAAAACATGAAGTGCTGCAAAATATATAGTCCAAAATAGTTAATAAAATAAAGGATAAGAGCAGAGTAAATCTCTTGCTTCATCACCACCTGGTATGCACATGGTTGTAAAAGACGGGCTAGATAGGCGGACCAAGGCGCGAAACCCGATTAGGCAGGTGGATCGGCGACTAGGCGGGTGGATCGGCGCCGACTAAAACCAGGCGTCAAAGTGTGAAACTTTGGTTTTATGGAGAGATATGTGGCTGGAACAAGAAGACTAGATGAAGGGGAGGACTCACGTTCACATTGAATCACTCATGTAAATGAAGTTTATGGAGTTATGAAAGAAAAAGTGGGAAGAAACGAAGAGGTTTATGGAGTTTAGAGAGAGAGTGAGAGTGAAAGAAGCTGACGAACATGGAGTGTGGAGTAGATAAAAAGGATATGGAAGCATTGAAGGACATTAATGTAATGGTACCCACTAGGAGCATTGAAAAGGGGTGAAAAAGTACTACACGTGGGAGAAAGAACTTTGAAAAGTGTAGCATTTATTAAAACTTATGCATAAACTAATATTAAAATTAATTTTTTTTGACGAAACTAATATTAAAATTAATAATAATATATTTTGATGATCTTAATAAAATATATTTGATATATTTTACTAAAAAAGTGTAACTAAAAATAGAAAAATATACATATTTAATTAAAATATAAATTATATGTCTAATATTTATTTATTATTAATAAAAAAGGTAAAATCCGTTTAGACCCCGACTAGTCCTTGCCTAACGCTTAAGGGTGTTCACCGCCGGCTAACACCTAGCGCCTTTTACAACCATGAGTATGCAACACACATCAACCCACGTGTTATTGTGTTCCAGCAAAGCAAACGAGGTCGTGAAACCATACCGAAACCTCCTACTGTCCTTGATGCGTACCAAATGATTTCTTCTTTGTCCATCTCGAACGCACGATTGACCCATGCAAACGGATGGAGCCATCCTCTCATACCTTCTTGCTCTTGAACGTCAATCTTCTGATTAGTTGAGGATACAACAACAAGTAATTGCAAACAAAAAACATAAACAATAATGTCACATCCCTTATTGGTTGATAACGTCTTAATGATGGTAATAATGACAAGTCCTTACCCACAAAACAAAGCAATGTAACAGGCAAACTTATTCTTATCTCCATCAAACTTGAACTAATCATGAGAGGATATCATTCAATAAAAAATAAAAGCATTACCAAATTTTTCGGTTTCAAAATACGGAAACAATAACACATCTAGTTAGTTTTGAATTATGTTGTTAGACATGGTGACAAGAGAGTATGTTCATCATCTCGGGTAATCCCCAACCAAATTTTTATTAGCAATCTACCTTTTGAGATTTTGTCTCACTCGATCCCGATTTCAAATTCTGATTTGGCTGTGATTGCGGTACCTCCGGAATCTACAGTAACTCTGCGTGAGGTTGAAGATGGTGTGTTGTTACAACTCAGCAACTTAGTAGCGCAAAAACCACATTGGACTTGCCAATTGGGCCAGTGTTAGGGGTTGGGCCTCTCCACTCTAGGTCCAGCCCTTTGTCTTTGGCAAGCCCAAAGCAGTCAGAAGCTGCTATTTTGGAGGACGGGTCGATTGTACCTAGTGAACCAGCTTTTGTGGTTGTTGCGGGAGTTACAACAGACCTCTTGCCACTTCAGGTGGAAAAAAGCGCCCCGGGTAATGGGTCAGAGCTGGCTGAGTTGGGGCGGTTGGTTACAAGTCCATTTCAAAACCCAACTGTTTTTGGAAATGAAGTCATCGGGCCTGCGCAACCTCATGCCGGGAGTTCTAGTGAACCGGCTGGGGAACAACGGAGTAGTCCTTGGAAGGGGATTCTCCTTAAACCCTCTAAACCCTTGAACAAAGGACGCTATTCGAAGCAGCCTACCCAAACTTCGAATCGTCAAAGTCAGCCTCCCAAGTTCTTAGGAGATTACTATACCGTTCATGTTAAATCATCCCATTCTAGAAGTCGAGAGAGATTTATAAATCATGTGGACATTGAGAAGCCGATCTCTCAGACGGCTGTCAATAGCTTCCGCTTAAGCTGTGAACAAACTCAAGCTGCTCAGTTAGCTCATGCAGCTAAAGCTTTTGACGATCCGACTTTGACTTCAGAAGGTGAAGAGCGGACTACTGATGGGTTATTTAGTGCTCCTTTTTTGTTTTGTTTCGGAATTGTTCCCGTAGCTCTTGCTGAGAGCTCTTTTGTAATGGTTGCCTTTGGTTAGATCCTGCTTGAATCTAATTTTTTCTCAATAAAATTTTTCGTGTTTATCCAAAAAAAAATATTGGTAGTTTCTCCACCAACAGTCATGAGTGTGGATCATCTTGAATTCAATACAAAATGTGGATACAAAACTTGAACTAATTGAAATTCAAAGTTCAGAACCATGTCATTATTGTTGGATGTTTGTGCACATATGTAAGTATTATTTTATTATCATCAACATTAATTTCACAGCCAGGCATTAGTGTCAATAGGATTGTAATTGTACTTCTCTACTGTCTTTAGCTGAAAGCCTAATGACCCATTTCTTCTTTTATTACTGAAACCGTCAGAAAAGAAATGAATGATGGACAAAGTTTCATTTTTCTCATGGGTCATAATGTTTTTTTTAATTATGTCAGTTTGACAGAGATAAGGTCGTCTCTTTTGTGACCCAAAACTTGTTCCTCCTTTGACTGTTAATGTTTTGGGTCGTAGGTTGTCTGCTTTATTACGGAACAGGACTTTGCAAACCCTTTTCATGCAAATGAAAGAGAGATTAGACTTGAAATTGCATAAGTATTTATATAACAGTTACTAACATGTTATGGACCACACACGTGTACGTGTATTCTCTAGATTTGGGTTGGGGGACCTTAAGTTCTTGAAGTAGGTATATCCATTTAATGTGAGTGTGACCAAACCAACCCTAGAGGTTAAACCCCATTCATCTTTAGGTTTTTGTGTGCCTTATAACTTTTTTGATATTTGAAATCAGTCAATAAAAGTTGATGTAATTCTACATATATTTATATATAAATATATCCTCTCCTTCACTCTCCACGATAAAAAATGGCTCAACAAGGAAACGTTCCACAGTGGTTTGTGGATAGGTACGCGGACTTCATAGCGTTCATCCAGGCGGTCATTTACTGATTAGTCTTTCGCATGACAACTTACTAAACTGCTAACTGCACTCTACTACTGCTAAACCACCACACAATAGTAGCTTGTGTTGTGGTTTAGCAGTAGTAGCTTGTGTTTGTGGCTCAGTAGTAGAGTGCAGTTGGTGGTTAAGTAAGTTGTCGTGTGAAAGACTAATTAGTAACTGTAATAGGTCGTTGTTAGAAAATATGGAGTTGTTATTCTTGATTTTACCGTCTCATATGTATAAATACTCCTCAAGTATAAGCTCAATAATAAAGAACACGCTTATAGTTGGTGGTTGCATCTTCAACACGCTTATAGATCCAAATTCAGTTAATACTATCTGATGATGTTTTTGTTATACACTTGTGAAAATATGTCATGTTTTTATCTTATCTGTTCTCTTTATTCTTAGCTCTCTTCAAGTGCGACTAAGACTTGTGAAGTTTTGATGCAAGATCCGTTCTTAGTTTTAGGCTTCATGGTTAGAAAATCAGGGTATTAGACTTTTTTCAATCCTTGTTGCCTTTCTCAGTCTTCATTTTTGTACAATTTAGCACTTAGACCTGTTTCTTGTTCTTGTAACTTTGGTTTGATCCTTGTACGGATCCGGTATGTTGGTTTCTTTGATTTTAGAAGCTAAAAATCTATGCTTAGTTTGTCCAATTCGTTCTCTGAATGGGCGAGTTTTATATTATTTACTTTGCGGAAAAAAATAAAACTACACACATTATTGTTAATGTTTCATAACCGAATGATCTAATCACAAGTACAAACAACTTATGCCACACTTATAATAACAACGACCCACATGATAACCAAATCAAGACATACAAAAGTTTACGAAAAAATATATATAAAGTTATAAAACATTTACAATGAAAAACTAAGACACGGCTCCAAATCCTGAATTAATGAATGGAGTACAATTCATCACAAAACCATTGTTTCAATACTTACACAAGACAGGGACAAACAACTTCAAATGGTGTAGCCAAATTAAATATTTACAATCTCATATAATATGCATCAATGAATATTAAACCTCACAGTACCCAAATATTTACGATGAATACTCACAGTAGACCAAAAGCCTTACACGGTTGAACTCCATGGTTTTCAAGCCATCAAAACCACTTGCATTGCTTTGATCACTTGGCTTTCAAGTCAACGAAACCATTTGCATTGCTCTGTTCACTATGTTGGTTGGTTCTTATGCTGGTGGCATTGTCATCTATTATGATCAGAATGGACAACACATTTTGGTTATTTACATTGCATGGATTGATTGTGCGTCCGGGATTGACAAAGAAGAAAGGATTTGGTACGCATCAAGGATAATCGCAGGTATCGCGTACGGTTTCACGACCTTCTTTACTTTAGTATAACATAATAGTGTCTGGTCATCTGATTGGGTGCGGTGACCATAACGTGTGTCTTGATGTGTGTTGCATGTCAGGTGGTGACGAAGATAGAGATTTACTCTGCTCTTGTTTTTTATTTTGTTAGCTGACGTGGGCATAATATTTTCATGTTTTCGAAATGTGATCACATCGTTGCTGGTCTCTCAACACGGACCCTTTGTGCGGTCTATGCATCATTTGCCGGTGCTAATGTCCTAATACGTGTTGGTAGTTTGACCATTATACCAGAAGTGTCGCGCATCGGTCCAGCCAGCTTGGACAATGAAAGCCCAAGTGGTCTTGATGATGTAGTACACATCATTGCGATCGGTCAGCTTCACGTGCACTGCAATGAGCGCGACAAATGATGCATAGACCGTACTCGGGTCCATATTGAAAGACCAACAACGATGTGATCACCTTCCGAGAACATGCAAATATTCTGACCAAAATAGTTAACAAAATAATGACAAGAGCGTAGTAAATCTGTTGCTTCATCACCACCTGGTATGCAACAAACATAAACCCACATATTATGGAAACTGCACTCAAACAGATTACCTGACACTATAGAGTTCCACCAAAGCAAAGTAGATCCTGAAACCGTACGCTATACCTGCGACTATCCTTGATGATTCCAAATCCTTTCTTCTTTGTCCATCTCGGCGTACGATCGACCCATACAAACGGATGGAGCCATCCTCTCATACCATCCCGTTCTCGTCGTTGCCTTCGCGGTTCATCTTCTTGCTCTTAAACGTCAATCTTCTGCTTCAGTTGAGGACATAACTCATATTAGGATGCTCCTACTTATACACGAGTATTTGCAAACAAAAAACATATATATATATATATATATATATATATATATATATATATATATATATAATAATGTGACAGTATTCGGCGGAGATAATCACCGAAAGTCACCGTTCGCCGTGCCATCACCGGAGAACCTGAGGTCGCGGTCAAGGTGCTCATGGAAATCATGTCCTGATCTTGATGTACAAAGGAAACAAGGATCAGTTTATTGGTGATGAAGAAGCAAGCACTATGAAGCAAGAAGAGAGACGAAAAGGAAGGAGAAGCAAGAACAAAGAAGAGAGATGAATGTGTTGTTGGGAAGATAAATGAGGTTGAGTGTGATATTGGTAGATTAGGTTGGAAAGGTACACGAAAGTAGCTTTTACTATATTGTTTATTAATTAACTCTTATATTACTATTAAAATATAAGAGAAAGGTTTAAATTAGAGATGGAAAATACTTGGGCAGTGGGAAAGTTAATCTGTGTAGGATCAATCATACCATCAAAGTTGGTCTATTAATATATGTAGAATAATTATATTTATTTATTGTGTTTCTTTATTAACGTATGGACTACAATGTTTCAAAAAAAAACGTATGGACTACAAAAAAAACTTGACCGTTTAACTTCATTGAGTAAAGCACATGGCAAGGAAAGAGAAAAGTAGTTATTATTTTTTTGAAATTAGAAAAGTAATTATTAAAAGAACTGTTGTTGGGTCTTTTAGACATATTCTTGTATATATTTATTAATGAAAATTATTTTTTTATTTTTTATTATATATATGTATATATATATATCTAATATATATTTATAAATAATTAAAAATGAAATCCACCTAAGCCCCGCCTAAGCCCCGTCTAACGTCTAGGAGTCCTCGCCGTTCGACTAGCGTTTAACGCCTTTTACAACCTTAATAATGTCACACGCCTTAATGATTGATAACATTTAAATGATAATTCAATGCAGTAATAATGACAAGTGTTACCCACAAAACAAAACAAGGTAACAGACAAACTTATTCTTATCTCCATCAAACGTGAACTAAATGCTCTATTCAACTGTCCTGCTTCCTGACTCCTGCTCTCCGCTCCTTTCTGCCTCTCTCCCCGGGTTAGAAATTGACTTTTTAGGGTTTTCAAGTGTGCTTCCTTTTGCACGACTTTATGTCAAGAATAAGGGGAATACTTGTGCTTACGGTCGAGACCAAACCTCTCCGGCCTCATACCCGACCACCCTTTAAAGGGTATCTGGAACTGGTTGTTGGATTAATTTTGTAAACTGGGTAACTAATTGCAGAACAAAACAGAGAAACAATAATAGCATGCAATAAAAACCGAAAAACTGGAAAGACCAACCGGTGTGACGTGCAGAAACAAGAGGAACAGCTGAGTCGTGGCACGGAGGTCCACTGACTTTGAAGCAAAAGTTCCGGCGTGCCCGAGGTGGCGAGCAGTAGCGGTTGCTCCCCAAGGATCTCTCAGCTCTTATCCAGCAGCGCGCCCACTCGCTCTGTCGGACGTGGAAACAGTAGAACAGTAACCAGCACGGGTGATCGAAAACGTTTGGGAGAGTGACTGAAATTGTGTATAGTATGGCTCTGGAAAGTTGAGTAAAACGTGATTTTAAAAGAAAGCTAGAGCAAGGTATTTATAGATAAAAATCGTAGGGGCAAAGAGGTAAAAGCACAAAATATTTTTTGTATAAAATCTGTTTAACGTGCGTGTTGACCCACTGAAAAATGGAACCAATCGATCCACTCAACAACACGATCAGACTCGTTCAAACAGGTTTGAAAAAGTCTGTAACAGAAAAACAAAAAAATATTTTGTATAAAAAGATTGTTTTGCCCGCCCCGCAGGGGCTCCACCCGAACCCGAACCCGCGCCCGGCCCGGACGGACGGCGGCGGCGGTGCGCGCGTGGCCCATTCCAGCCCAACAAGCATAGGCTGGCCCAGCTGATGTTCTGAACAGGGATGGGAGTGGAGACTATATCAACACATCAAAACTCCACTGAGTTTTCGATGTGGGACTCTGGTTCTAGGCAAAAACAAAGTTAATGGCTTTAAAGCCAAATTTCTCCAACAATCCCCCACAAATTTGGCGATAAACGCCGAAAAGTTAAAAACGGTTTTAAAGGAAGGAAAAAACACCACAAAAGTTCTGGTTACTGGAAGGTGTGGTACTTAAACATCAATATCTTTCGATTTGAATTGATGCATAGTGAAATGTGATAACAACTTACTTAAAGTAAGTGAACAAAGTCTTGAACTTACTTAACTTCGGTTGATACGTCACACAACACATACCATACTTCATATCCCACTGAATTCGCGAAACTATCAACTACGCTATTAAAGGCCATGCGTATACCTTGGTTCTAATGAGTGCTCTAGGAAGACTTAGCCCCAAGTCTTTCATAGATGGCGGCCCACCACCACACACACGTAGGTAGCTCATCAAGTGCTTCTCACAAGCACTGTCCCAAAAGGGTCTCGAGCTATTAAGGACATAAAGTTCATCCTGTCAGCAGAATCCATCAAGTGCATCTCAATAGCACCACCAAAACTGGTTATGGATTACAATCTATCAAGTGCGTCTCAATAGCACCACCAACACTGGTTATAGATTATTATCAAGATCTATCAAGTGCGTCTCAAAGCACCACCAAACCTGACTATAGATCATCAAGCACTACAAATGTCATAGGAATGGGAGATGTAGTGCATCAAGACAAGTACGGCTACATATGACCGCTAACTCAAGTCATCCGTACTTTCTTGACCTATGGGCTTGAGCCCCATCCCCAACGACATATCTAGGAGAATTCTCCTTGGTTGACCCTTGGTAAAGGTATCAGCCAGATTTCTTTCGGATCTAACAAATTCCAAAGAAATCACTCCATCTTTCAGGAGTTGTCTGACGACACCGTGCCTGATACGAATGTGTCTCTTCTTACCATTGTACACATCATTCTTCGCAACACAAATAGCCGTTTGCGAATCACAATGTAGTGACACAGGCACAACTTGCCTTCCCCACACAGGCACTTCTGCTAATAGGTTCCTCAATCACTCTGCCTCTTGTCCATCCAGCTCAAGGGCAATGAACTCAGACTCCATGGTGGAACGGGCTATACAAGTTTGCTTCGAAGACTTCCATGAAATAGCACCTCCACTCAAAGTGAACACATAACCACTCGTCGAGTTGATCTCATCATTACCTGAGACCCAGTTTGCATCGTAGTATCCTTCCAAAGCCGAAGGGAAGGTACTATAATGCAGGGACCAACTCATAGTTCCTTTCAGGTACTTCAACAGTCGACTTAGAGCATTCCAATGCTCAGGGCTTGGGTTATGTGTATACCGACTCAACCTGCTTACCGTGTAAGCAATGTCTGGTCGAGTACAATTCATGAGGAACATCACACTTCCTATGATCTTTGCATACTCAACTTGTGAAACACTATCACCCAAGTTCTTTACTAATTGTACGTTCGGATCATAGGGGGTCTTAGCACGTATAACGTCAAAGTGGTTGAATTTCTTCAACACTTTCTCAACGTAGTGAGATTGACTTAAGGAGATGCCATTGGTGTGTCTCATAATCTTAACACCTAAAATGACATCAGTTTCTCCTAAGTCATTCATCTCAAAATGTGATGACAAGAAGTTCTTGGTAACATTCACTGCATCGATATTGTCACCCAGAATCAACATGTCATCGACATAAAGACAGATAATCACACAACCCGATTCTGTTAACTTCGAGTACACACAAGAATCGGAGTTGTTCACCTCATATCCGTCAGTCACCAGAGTTCGATTGAACTTCTCATACCATTGTTTAGGTGCTTGTTTTAGACCATACAGAGACTTCTTCAGTTTACACACCTTGTTCTCTTGACCAGCAATCACAAACCCCTCGGGTTGAGACATATATATCTCTTCCTTTAGATCACCATTCAGGAAGGCGGTCTTGACATCCATCTGATGGATTATCAAACCGTGAATGGCTGCTAAAGCGACTAGAGACCTTATTGTTGCAATCTTGGTCACAGGGGAATACGTGTCGAAATAATCAACATCTTTCTGTTGTGTAAAACCTCTAACCACGAGTCTTACCTTGAACCTCTCTATTGTACCATCGGGTCTCAGCTTTCTCTTAAAGATCCACTTACTACTAATGGTTTTGGAACCATTAGGTAAGTCTACTAGATCCCAAGTCTGATTCGATACAATAGAATCAAGTTCAGCCTGGATGGCCTCTTTCCAGAGGTTAGCATCAACAGATCTCAAAGCCTCACTATAGGTCTTTGGATCTTCTTCTAACAGGAAGGCTGAAGCAAACTCGTCTGAAACAACACCTTCAGGACCAGCTTCGGCTAGAAAGGAGGTGACGTAGTCTTCTCCGAAGCTCTTCTCAATCCTGGGTCTCTTACTTCTCCATGGTCCCTCATCTTGGCCACGTGAAGTAGAGCTTTCGGCAACCCACCTATCACGAAGCGAGGGAAAAGGGGATAGTGGGTTCAACCGAATCAGCAACGACGTTCCTCTTCATTGGAAAGATGTGTTCGAAGAACTCAGCATCTCTAGCCTCAGAAATCGAGCGGTCATCTAGAGACATGAAGCGATACGCCGCGCTGGTCTGAGCATAGCCTATGAACACACAATCATAGGTCTTAGATCCGATAGTGGTTCTCTTGGGGTCAGTTAAGCCTACCTTTGCTAAACACCCCACACCCTGAGAAACCTTAGGTTAGGAGCATAAACTTTCCATAACTCGTAGGGGGTCTTATCTAGGTTCTTGTGCGGCACACGGTTAAGTATGTGACAAGCAGATAAGACGGCTTCCCCCCACATTTCATCAGGAAGGCCTGAACTAAGAAGCATTTCATTCATCATGTTCTTGAGTGTTCAGTTCTTACGTTCAGCTACTCCATTTTGTTGGGGCATGTATGGTGCACTGGTTTCATGAATGATACCATTCGATTCACAAACATCCTTTAAGAAGTTTGAGTCATACTCTCCTCCTCTATCGGATCTCACTCTCTTGATCTTCCTCTCAAGTTGGTTTTCTACCTCATTCTTATACTTGATGAACATCTCTTCAGCTTCATCCTTTGTAGTAAGAAGGTAAACTCTCGCGAACCTAGAGCAATCATCGATGAAGGTAACATAATAATGTTTGCCTCCCTTGCTTCTCGAGTTCTTGAAATCCGCAAGATCAGTGTGGATTAATTCAAGTAGGTTCGTGTTCCTTGTCGTGACTGATTTACAAGGTTTTTTAGCGAATTTTGCCTCTACGCAAATTTCACATTTCGAGAGTTCAGAGGTAGATAAAGATGGTATAATAGACATATCTCTTAGTTGTTTAATCGAAGCAACATTCACATGTCCTAGTCTACCATGCCATAGATCAAGAGACTCAGCAATATAAGCGGAAGAGGAAATTTTATTATTGCTCAAGATTACATGATCGACATTAAACAGAAAGAGCCCCCCACAATAATACCCCTTCCCTAAAAAATCTTCATTCTTGGAAAACACCACCGTGTCATTCTCTATGACGGTCTTCAAGCCAGCCTTCATCAACAGCGGTCCAGAGACGAGGTTGCGTCGCAGGGTAGGGACACAAAGGGCATTACTGAGAACAAGCGTCTTCCCAGATTTAAACTTCAACATAATCTTCCCACTTCCAGCTATCACCGCAGTAGAGTCGTTTCCCATGTGAACCACTTCACCAGGTGCAGTTGGTTCGAACTCATAAAAGAGCTCCCTCGAGTTGCAGAGATGACGGGTGGATGCGGAGTCCAACACCCAGTCAATGGTGTTGTGTACCAGCATAGCCTCAGCAACCACAGCAGCTACAATGTCGCCATCTTCAACAATGTAGGCCCTTTGCACCATTCTTCTTGTGATCTTGACGATCGCCACGGTTCATGCACTGATAGGCCTTGTGTCCAGCTTGACCGCAGACATAGCACAACATGTTCTGCTTCGACTTGTTGATAGCAGATGAAGGCTTCACAAATTTGTTGCGGTTGTTGGGAGGTCCTCGCTTGGGAGCTTCCTTGGACTTCGGCTTCGGCTTGAACCTTGACGGACGAGACGGTCCACCGGACTCCACAATGTTAGCCTTCATCGATGGAGGTGGAAAAGGTGGGATGAGACTCAGAGCATCCTTCAGACGGTTCACTTCCTCAATCTTCATGTGTCGAATGAGATCTTGAAGCGTCAGACCTTTCTCGATGTGCTTCAGGTGGCATCGGTAGTCCTTCCACGACGGTGGAAACTTCTCCAGCAGCACATGAGCGAGGAATACCTCATTCATGTCCATCCCTTCTTTGACGATGGCCGCGGACAGGTCCTCGTAGACGTGAACTTGGTCCATGATTGATCGGTTGTCAACCATCTGGAACGCAAGCCACTGGCTCACGACGTACTTCTTGTTCCCGGTGTCGTCAGCCCCATACTTCTTCTCCAAAGTCTCCCAAATAAATTTGGCAGACTTGTGGCCAGCAAGCAGGTCGAAAAGGGTATTGGACATAGAGTCCAATAGCTGACCACGGGCAACCTTGTTGTCCTTAGCATACTTAAGACGTTTGGCCTCATTGTCCCTAACAATTGAGGCCACTAAGGGGGTAGATTCACCAGAAAGATTAACTGGCACAGGGGGGGGGGGGTCCTCAAATAGTACATAATCAATCTCATGTTGCTCAAAAAAGATAATCAGTTTTTGAGACCAGCGACGGTAATTGGTACCGCCGAGTAGCTCAACACGGGGAAAAGTACGAGCAGCAGTTGAAGAAGCGGAATTCATATTAGCATGCATATCATAGTTCATATTGTTCATGTTCGTCATTACGCACAGTTCACGAAATTAACAGAGATTAAAAACAGATTCTGTAATTAACTACTTTTGCTTCAAAATTGTTGGATTAATTTCGCAAACTGGGTAACTAATTGCAGAACAAAACATAGAAACAATAATAGCATGCAATAGAAACCGAAAAACTGGAAAGACCAACCGGTGTGACGTACAGAAACAAGAGGAACAACTGAGTCGTGGCACGGAGGTCCACTGACTTTGAAGCAAAAGTTCCGGTGTGCCCGAGGTGGTGAGCAGCAGCGGTTGCTCCCCAAGGATCTCTCAGCTCTTATCCAGCAGCGCGCCCACTCGCTCTGCCGGACGTGGAAACAGTAGAACAGTAACCAGAACGGGTGATCGAAAATGTTTGGGACAGTGACTGAAATTGTGTATAGTATGGCTCTGGAAAGTTGAGTAAAACGTGATTTTAAAAGAAAGCCAGCCCAAGGTATTTATAGATAAAAATCGTAGGGGCAAAGAGGTAAAAGCACAATAGATTTTTTGAATAAAATCTGTTTAACGTGCGTGTTGACCCACTGAAAAACGGAACCAATCGATCCACTCAACAACACGATCAGACTCGTTCAAACAGGTTTGAAAAAGTCTGTAACAGAAAAACAAAAAATAGCCCCGCAGGGGCTCGGCCCGGCCCGGCCCGTCCCGACCCGGACGGACGGCGGCGGCGGTGCACGCGAGGCCCATTCCGGCCCAACAAGCATAGGCTGGCCCAGCTGATGTTCTGAACAGGGATGGGAGTGGAGACTATATCAACACATCAAAACTCCACTGAGTTTTCGATGTGGGACTCTGGTTCTAGGCAAAAAACAAAGTTAATGGCTTTTAAGCCAAATTTCTCCAACACTGGTCACCGTGCAACTTCAATATGAGCGGCTGCAAGAGTTTTTCCTGCCCTAGACTGCTCAATGATCATACCAGGAATGGGTTCGGAGGACATATGTTTCGACGTGTCCCTCAGTCCATAGCCATGGATCTTCCCAATCATGGCCATGGATGTTTGGATTCAAGAACTGGTTATCTGATTTGAGTTTAATGTGTGTTCTATATGTTTGTTTGTAGATGATTTCAAGTCTTCTTCTTAACTTTCTTTATGTCAAAACCATGGTTTGCTTAGCTTGAAATTAAAACATTGATTGTTGTGATTTGATAATTAATTGTTTGAATATGCAATTGATTGCATGATTTGATTATTTGTGAAGCCAAATTATGGATTCATTTGGTTTCGAAATGGACTCACCTTGATGGTCGCGTTTATCCCCCACAATCATGTTGTGTAGATAGATATAAGCATGTATCGTATCAGCTAAAGTCGTCCTACTCCAAACTCGAGCGGGACTTGAAATCATGTGCCACCGTACTTGGAGGATTTCAAAAGCCCGTTCAATATCTTTACGAACACCTTCTTGGACTTTAGCAAACACCTTTTAGGATTTTAACTAATGTCCGCGCAACACAACTGTGTTATCATCTTAACCTCGCTTGAGAATGTCGAGATCGGCACCAAACATTGCACAACCGGTTCGTTGAATAGTGAGAAGGTCAAGAAAATCGGAACTTGTACTGCATCAGTTATTTAACCGATAAGCGGATCTTAGTTGCGACTTCGAACTAATCATGAGACGATCATTCAATAAAAAGCATTACCAAATTTTTGGGTTTCAAAATACGGAAACAATAACACATCTAGTTAGTTTTGAACTATGTTGTTAGTATTGGTAGTTTCTCTCCCAACAGTCATGAGTGTGGATCATCTTGAATTCATTACAAAATTCAAATGTATATCCGTTCAGAACCATGTCATTATTGTTGGATGTTTGTGCACATATGTAAGTATTATTTTATTATCATCAACATTAATTTCACAGTGTCAATAGGCCATCACTAGCATAAATAAGACATATTATTCAAAAGAAAGGGATTGTAATTGTACTTCTCTACTGTCTTTAGGTAAAAGCCTAATGACCCGTTCCTTCTTTTATTACTAAAACCGTCAGAAAAGAAATGAATGATTGATAAAATTTAATTCTTCTTTTTAATTATGCCAGTTTGACCCAAGACTTGTTCCCCCTTTGCTCGTTAATCTTCTGGCTCGTAGCTCGTAGGTTGTCTGCTTTATTACAAGACAGGCCTTTGCAAATCCTTTTCATACAGATGAAAGAGAGATTGGACTTGAAATTGCATGTAATGTAGTAACTACGTATTCATATAGCAGTTACTAACATGTTATGGACCACATACGTGTACGTGTAGAGCATTCTCTGGGTTTGGGTTGGGGGACCTTAAGTTTTTGAACCAGTTATACCCATTTAATGTGTGACCAAACCAACCCTAGAGCTTAAACCCCATTCATCTATGTGACAAAGTATTGAATAATCATACTCATATAGATATGAGCCCTCTTTGGTCATGCTGATTGATGATCAACATTTTTTACTGTATAGCTTGTAGCTAGGGGTGGGTATTGAGTGGTTAACCACCCAATAGAACCCTTTACGAACTCAATCCGATATTATCGGTTTGACAAATTTTGGAACCAGCACCAACTCAAAAACCAACTTTCTGCAGTGAAACCAACCAGTTCACTGACCGGTTGGTTAGTGGTTTTAACCAACCAACCACTTTACTACATTTAAGTACAAATTCAGATACCAATAGTCATACACATATTTCTATTTCAAGCCAAAATATATTACTACATTCTCCAAAACAAAAGAAAAATTGCATATAAGTCATCGTGTTTTATGTTAGCAATCCGTGTGACACAAAAGAGTGCTCATGGGCCATTCATCTATATTAGATCAGTGATTATTATGAAGCCACATGTATATGATGAACAATACCGGTTTGGTTGGTTAACCGATGGTTTGACGTTTCAAGAACCGACAACCAATCGTTAACTTTCCGATTTGATCGTCAAGAATCCGCAACCACCCGTTAACTTTCTGGTTTCGGGTTTTCGGTGCGGTTTCCAGTTGGTGGTGGTTGGTTTTAGCAGTTTCGGTTTTTTTTTGCCCACCCCTACTTGTAGCACTGCTTGTTATATAAATAAAGTTGTAAAAAGTATTAAGAGTTAGTAATAGGTATAAATTTTTACCCCTACAAAATGTAATGAAAAATAGCTAAGAAATTTTTACAGAGGAATTGTCTCATCAATATAATATATACATTGAATTTAAGGAAGAAACCTAATGTAATATAATATGGTTGACGAAAAAATTAGCTAACTATTTACCACATACTGACCTTCAACTATGAAGTTAAGGTCACTTCCTATACGAAGGACTGGATTTTGAGACATAAATGAGTGTGTATAAAAAACCTGAAGAAAATTGAAGATATGAGTTGACATTTTTTCAGTAGAAAAGAAAAGTAACTTAAAACTATAGGAATCTGTATTTCAAGATGAAAGGAGGAGACAAATATACCACCGTTTGCAAGCAACAAATATACCATTGTGTGGCATTCATCTGGCTCGGGGATCGGGTAGTACATGAATGGTTGGAGAGCTCCTCGCCCGATCGAACTCATGTGAGTTGGCATCTCGCATTTGATTAGTGCTCATCTGCTCTCCAATCAAGGGGTGCCTGCCAACAAGCACATTTGTTTAACGTCGTTAGCTCGACAAAAGGGGCGGCCTAAGCTACCCAAAACTGCTCTAGAAGCCAGCGGCAGAGCTCATGCACAAACATCACAAAACACCGCATAAAAACGAACCAAAATATAATAGGTAATGATCACCCAACATATAAAAGTATAGGCATGTTGAACAATAGTAATCAAGCAATAAGGCACACAACATGCAATAAGATGGGGCAACCAACACCGACTTTCTACAATGTACATATGGACTAAATTGGCCACAGAGGCCTACTGATCGGGCTGATCGGGGTAAGGGAACTGGTCAAGATAAGGATGCGAATCTTGATGGGGATGTTGTGGCTGGTAGGACGACTGGCTGGGTCTTCAGAGACTCATGCCCCCAAACTGGGTGGGGAGATGGCCCCTCATGTAAGCCATGTCCTGCTGGTACTGCGCGTACCACTGACGGGCACTACTCTCAGCTAAGAGTAGTTGCGGTCATGAGCAAGCTGCCAGCCTCGAATATCCGCTAACTTCTCTGTCATGCTATATAACGGTCCCTAATGGAGGCCATACCGGTCTGTAGATCCTGAGCGATACCCATTAACTCAGAGTGTCTGGCCTGGGCGCTCTCTTGCCACTTAGCAGACTGACATGGGTGTTAGTCTTAGTCCCCGTAATTCAATCCTAAATGTCCAAATGTATATATCATCGTTAGCAATAAAATTAAAGCGGCTTTATATTACTTATGTGTTGGAGTAATATATCGATGTGTGCTCTGATCTATGCCCACCATGCGAATAGAACCATAGATCGAGATAGATCACACTCGATGGGTCCCTAGTCAACAAAGCTTCACTAGAAGCGACTAGTATGAAAGATGGCTCTTTATGGCTTACGTTCTGTTAGTCATTGGAATGGGATTCTGGAGTCTGATCATAGATATCATGTGGGACATGATATTGGACGACCCGCCCTGAATATGTGCCATAGATTAAGTCATGAACATATTCAGTGTTGTAGCTTGTTATGTATCCTTAGACCAAGGAGTCTTTGTGATCGCTATGTAGTCAACAACTGAGTTTGACCTGAGCCTAACGTTGTCCGTAACAGGGCTTCCATAACGGCCAGGATTGGCTTGGGGACGGGCTACATGAGTGACACGAAAGACGGCTAAGGGATTTATCCCTCGTACTAAGGTATGGGAAAGATATCGGTTCTCGGCCGCTTGATCGAGAGTGACTGGAAGAATAGCATAGCCATGCACATGATACTGGGTATCATATCTTCAGTCATCTCACATATCAAGGAACGGTGATTGAGAATAATAAGGATGACGGCTCTATGCCTTATCTCAATCAGAATATCGGAGATAAAAGGATAATGACAGGGACGACGGAAAGGTTAGAATCGACAGGGTCGATTCGTTATGTAGTGTCAGGCAATACTAAAGTCTCGTTAGTTGCCACTTAAATAGGATCAAGTAAAATGGGATTTTACGTTGATCTATTGACATGCATAAACCTAAGGGTCACACCGGAGGATGAAACTCATTGACACATTTATGGAGAATGGCCAAAAGGGAGTTGTCTCGGGACATGACCAAAACTGGGTTTTGGGTCATGTGCCGTAAGTGAATAGGACTTTACGGATCGAGACAAGGCTTGGAGTCTTGGGATTGATCGCGTCGGATAATGTTGGACATTTCCGGTATGGAAGACATGGAGGCGATGAGCGAATCACGGGACCTCGTTGGAAATGGCCACGGGCCATGTTCCAAGAGGCCCATGAAAGGCCCATGCAACCAAGGCCCATGTAACTAATTAATCAAGTCTTGATTAATTAGTACTAAGTAAGCAAGACAAGGATTAAGGTGTTGGTGATTCACCACCTAACCCAATCTTGTCTTGCCATACTTTGTCCTATTTACACCTTACTTGACACCATACTTGTCTCATGCCTTTAGTTGGACAAGTATGGGTTTTGTTATGTTTAAGTCATCTTTTTTCAACATAACAAACACAAGACAAGAATAGGAAACACATTTTCTCTCCCTCTTCCATGGCCATTTCGGGTTTGGCTAGTTTCCTCCTCCATTTTTGTGTTCTTGAGTCCTCAAAGATAAGAACTACGTGGCTTTGATTCCCATGTGGATACGTAGGCGTCTTGGAGACTCAAGCCAATCATTCGTTAACCGGTGTTCTTGTTTTGGTAAGAGATAGTGCTGAATTTTTCTCTTGTGAATCCATTCTTTGTTAGTTGTTTCATGGTTTTAATCGTCTCTTGGTTTTTATTGATTTTCCGCTGCGAGTTGGTTCATCTCCAACCCTACCTCGAGACCCAACAGTGGTATCAGAGCAGTGCTACCTTCGGGATTCACAAGACGGTGTTCAAAGTTTCGGTTTTGCTTGAAAGTTTCGTTTTTTGGCATGTTGTTTTGCTAAATTGTTTGATAACATGTTCTGAATTCTTGTTCATGGATTTAATGCATGTAAAATGAATTTTTGAAAATTATTTCAAATCTGGAAATTTTGAATTTTTTTTTGATTTTTCGGGTCTCGGGAGCGGGACTCTCGGGGAGCCGAAACCGGGACCGAACGGGGCTCCGTTGGACGGAGCTAGGCCAAGAATGACCATTGGATGGTTGATATGCCAAGGCTAAATCGTTTTGTTAGTTATGACGAGTTTGGAACCGTCATGACGAACTCGAAGATCAAATGTTCAAAAGTTTCATTTTTGAACGGTTTCGATAAACCAAGCATCAAATTTTTTCGAAACTTGGCTATTAATTAAAACCGGAAAATCACATGATGTTTGATAACATGCTTGTTTGATAACACGATGTGTGATGTGATGTTGGCATGGTGTACATAATAGCCCCGAGCTCGATTTAATTATGTATCGCTTTTCACGGCCTGCGAGCCGTTAGAGTTAGCGTGTAATTATTATTTCAAGGTGTGGTCGTCGAACCACTTGTTTGTAATATTTATTTATTCCCGACCTGCGAGTCGTGTATTAAATTGTAATATTTTACTCAAGACGAAGAAAGGGTGAAAAGGTCATTTGGTGGCTTTTCGGGTGTTGGCATCGGCTTGGAGTCGGTGGAGCTCAAGAAGCTAGTGGGAGTTAGTTTAGGGGGCTATTATGTGCACATTTATCGCTTTATGCTTGGTTTAGTTTATGCATGATTAATTCTATGTGTTTTAGAATTGCATGCTTAACTTTATTTACCGAGCATATCACCTCACATGCAAAGATAAAATTGGAATTTTAATCCTTGTGTGTGAACCCTTAGAACCGTCATTGCATTGGATGTAGTTGACGGGTTCAAAGGAAGAATTACATTGGATGTAATTTGAGGCATCATTGCATTTGGAATGTAGTTGATGTGCTTATCATATCTAGGATGTGCCAAAGTTTTGAACACAACTGAACAAGTAAAAGCGGGTCATGTCCGATACCTCCCAATCATCAACACCTTACTACCTCCCCGTCCTATGGGTGTCGTGCGCATTAGCGGAGCATCCATGGGGAAGCGGGGTAGTAGGTTTGGACGACATATGTGGGTGTCGTGCGCATTAGCGGAGCACCTACATAGTGACGAGCCATAGTTGAAAATTGGTGGACCCGACTACGATTCTCAGCCTGAGGTTGAGCTAGGGTAACAGATAGGGTAAGTCGTGTACATAAGTACATACCCTAGCCAGGAGTCACATTGGATGTGATTGGATGGAGTCCTACCTACATAGCTCGATTAAGTGGTGAGCATTAGTTCAGCTTAATCGAGTGAATCAAGGATCTTGGTTTCAGATTCTAAAGGTTTAGAATCGATTGTTGGTGTTTAAGCTTGATCTTCATAAAATTTATTCAGTTTACTGATTGAATTTTATCTGTTGTAGATCAAATGGAAAATTCAGCGAACATTAATAGTTTGTCATTAAAAACCATTCTTGACAGGGTCAAGCTAAATGGGACAAACTATTTGGACTGGTACAGAATTTTGAGGATAGTCCTCAAGTCTGAACGCAAAGAATATGTCCTTGACAAGGTTGTCTCTAAGACCATATCAGAGTTACATGAAGTGTCATTAATTGCTGAGAAGAATATATCAGGGATCTGGGATCCAAGGATATTCTGATGGTCAACAAGGGAATTGGAAGTGGCAAGGGCGGGGCCCATGCGCACTTGGCAGGAAAGATGAGACACATGAGAATGTCTGCTTCTACTGCCAATAGCCTGGTCATTGGAACCGGGATTACAGGAAGTTCACGGCTGATCTGAAGAAGGGCAGTGGGACTGCGCCTTCATCAAATAGCGTGGATGATCTGAAGAAGGGTAGTAGGACTGCGCCTTCATCAGGAAACCTGGATGATCTAAGGAAGGGCGGTGGGACCGTGCCTTCATCCGGTATTAACTCTATAGAGCTACATCTCTCTACTTCCAAAGATTCATGGGTATTAGATACCAGGACTGAATCTCACACATGCACTTATATATGGTGGCTGAAAGTAGGAGAGGTTTGGAAAGCACGAAGTGGACCTCAGAGTTGTGGCAACTGCTGTAGGATCCATGAGTCTTTCTTTGCCAAGAGGCCTTGTCTTAGTACTGTATAATGTATATTGCATACCTACTTTTAGTAGGAATATTATATCTGTATCCGTGTTTGACAAGGAAGGATATTATGTTAATATTGGAAATGGAGTTTTCAATGTTCTATGCAATGATATGTTTTATACCAGTACTGACTTGGTTGGAGGATTGTACATATTAGATATGGGTAACAATGCCTCAAGTTCTATATATTCCGTTAATACCAAGAGGTCTAAATCCAACGATTTAAACCTAACTCTGTTAAGGCACTGTCATTTAGGTCGCATAAACAAGAAGCACCTATCAGCATTTCAGAAGTGCGGACTTTCAGGTTCATTTGAATTCCATTCGATCGATAGGTGCAAGGTTTGTTTGATGGGAAAAATGACTAAAGTGCCCTTTTATCGATCGCGATGAAAGGGCGGGTGAATTATTGGGGCTGATACACTCGAATGTGTGTAGACCAATAAGTTCACTTGCTAGGAGGGGTTTTAATTACTTTATCACATTTACTGATGATTACAGTAAATATGGTTATGTCTATTCGGTGAGACATAAGTCTGAAGCTTTTGATAAATTCAAAGAGTTTAAGACTAAAGTAGAAAACCAGCTCGACAAAGGTATTAAGGCACTTCGATTGGATCGAGGTGGAAAATACTTGACCACAGAGTTATTAGATCATCTAAAAGAGAATGAGATCCTTTTGGAATGGACTCCTCCTGGGACACTGTATATGAAAGGTGTAGCCAAACGGAGAAATCGGATATTGTTAGACAATGGTCCGTTCCATTATTAGTTGAACTGATCTCCCAATCTCTTTCTGGGATTATGCTCTAGAGACGACCGCATTCATAGTGAATCGGGCTTCGACGAAGGGTGTGGAAGGGACACCATTTTAAAATGATATGGGATGATGCCCGCTTTGTCCTTCCTAAAGATTTGTGGTTGCGAGGCTTATGTGAAACATTTGGTTTCGACTAAGCTCGAACTAAGATCTGAGATATGCACCTTCGTGTGGTATCCCAAAGCAACAAGGGGATACTACTTCTACAATCCCAGTGAGAACATGGTGTTCATCGCATGGGGTGAGGTCTTTATGGAAAAGGAGTTTTGTTTCCAAAGACGTCATTGGGAGGACTGTGCATCTCGAAGAAATTCAGGATGGTACAGATCTGTCTAAACCAATTGGCAACCCAGTAGAAAGAAGCCAGAGATTGTCGTAGAGTAAGAACCAATTCCTGTTACAATTCCTGAAGGTCCAAGGCGATTTGAAAGGATCAATCTTCCTCCTCCAAGATATGGTATCCGGAGGTGACAATGAAGTCATGGTGGATCACGATGATCCAGCCACCTTTCAGGAAGTCGTGGATGGGCCCAACTCCGAGTTATGGCTGGGAGCCATGAGGGAGGAAATGCAATCCATGTCGGACAACCGAGTCTGGGAACCGGTTGATCCCATCAATGGTGTGAGGACCATCAGATGCAAATGGATCTTCAAGGTGAAGATGGACATGAACGGCAAACCTCTGACCTACAAAGCTCAACTGGTGGCGAAAGGTTATAGGCATGGATTGACTATGAGGAAACCTTCTCCTTAGTGGCTATGGTCAAAATCGATCCAAATTCTTCTTGACATAACTGCGTATCATAATTACGAGATATGGCAAGTGGATGTCAAAACCGCTTTCCTAAATGGAAATTTGACTGAGTACGTTTGTATGTCTCGGCCCAAAGGTTTTGACGATCCGAAGAATAAAGGAAAGATTTATAAGTTGTTGAAATCCATTTATGGATTGAAACGAACTTCTCGGAGTTGGATCCTTCGTTTTGATGAAGCTTTAATTGGATTTGGCTTAATCAAGAGTGAGGATGAATCTTGCGTTTATAAGAAGGCTAGTGGGAGCAAGATTACCTTTCTGGTTCTCATTGAAAACGACATCCCAACCTTGCACGAGACTAAAGCTTGGTTGAGGAAGTGTTTTTCAATAAAGGACCTAGGCGATGCTTCTTATATCTTAAGGATTAAGATATGTAGAGATCGCACCAAGAGGGTCTTGGATTTAAGTCAGGGAACCTATGTGAACAAGGCATTGAGTAGGTTCTTAATGCTCGATTCAAAGAAAGGACTCTTACCCACTAGTCATGGCATTCATCTCAGCAAGACTCAGTGTCCTAAGACACCTGATGAGCTGAAAAGGATGATGAAAAACCTATGCGCCTGGGGGCAGGATATGTATGAGACCAGACGTCTCGTAAGCCTTATGTTGTACCAATAGACATCATTCTAACCCGGTGGAAAGATGATGCTGAACTAGTCGTCGAAGGATGAGTAGACGCTAGTTTTCCAAGACAAATCCAGATGACTTTAGAAGTCAATCAGGATATGTGTTTACGCTGAATGGCAGAGCTTTAGCTGGGACAGCGTAAAGCAAGATATCATTGCCGAATCTACGATAGAGGCCAAGTACATGGATGCTGCAGAGGCAGCTAAGGAGGCTATGTGGATTTGGAAATTCATGGCAGGGCTGGGTGTAATTAAAAACCCATCCAGCCCGGTGAATCCATCTTGCGACAACACAAGGGCCATTGCGCAAGCTAAAAGCCTAGATCGTATAACAAATCCAAACATGTACTGCGGCGTATCCACCTCATCAGATAAATACTGAACTGAGGTGAAGTGAAGATAACCGATATTGCAACAGATGATAACATAGCCAACCCTTTGACTAAGTCAGTGTCACTGCCTGAACATGTTAGACATGTAAAGTCGATGGGGACATATTGGAGTTTAGATTGGAACTAGGGCAAGTGGGAGATTGTTAGTCTTAGTGCCCGTAATTCAATCCTAAATGTCCAAATGTATATATCATCGTTAGCAATAAAATTAAAGCGGCTTTATATTACTTATGTGTTGGAGTAATATATCGATGTGTGCTCTGATCTATGCCCACCATGCGAATAGAACCATAGATCGAGATAGATCACACTCGATGGGTCCCTAGTCAACAAAGCTTCACTAGAAGTGACTAGTATGAAAGATGGCTCTTTATGGCTTACGTTCTGTTAGTCATTGGAATGGGATTCTGGAGTCTGATCATAGATATCATGTGGGACATGATATTGGACGACCCGCCCTGAATATGTGCCATAGATTAAGTCATGAACATATTCAGTGTTGTAGCTTGTTATGTATCCTTAGACCAAGGAGTCTTTGTGATCGCTATGTAGTCAACAACTGAGTTTGACCTGAGCCTAACGTTGTCCGTAACAGGGCTTCCATAACGGCCAGGATTGGCTTGGGGACGGGCTACATGAGTGACACGAAAGACGGCTAAGGGATTTATCCCTCGTACTAAGGTATGGGAAAGATATCGGTTCTCGGCCGCTTGATCGAGAGTGACTGGAAGAATAGCATAGCCATGCACATGATACTGGGTATCATATCTTCAGTCATCTCACATATCAAGGAACGGTGATTGAGAATAATAAGGATGACGGCTCTATGCCTTATCTCAATCAGAATATCGGAGATAAAAGGATAATGACAGGGACGACGGAAAGGTTAGAATCGACAGGGTCGATTCGTTATGTAGTGTCAGGCAATACTAAAGTCTCGTTAGTTTCCACTTAAATAGGATCAAGTAAAATGGGATTTTACGTTGATCTATTGACATGCATAAACCTAAGGGTCACACCGGAGGATGAAACTCATTGACACATTTATGGAGAATGGCCAAAAGGGAGTTGTCTCGGGACATGACCAAAACTGGGTTTTGGGTCATGTGCCGTAAGTGAATAGGACTTTACGGATCGAGACAAGGCTTGGAGTCTTGGGATTGATCGCGTCGGATAATGTTGGACATTTCCGGTATGGAAGACATGGAGGCGATGAGCGAATCACGGGACCTCGTTGGAAATGGCCACGGGCCATGTTCCAAGAGGCCCATGAAAGGCCCATGCAACCAAGGCCCATGTAACTAATTAATCAAGTCTTGATTAATTAGTACTAAGTAAGCAAGACAAGGATTAAGGTGTTGGTGATTCACCACCTAACCCAATCTTGTCTTGCCATACTTTGTCCTATTTACACCTTACTTGACACCATACTTGTCCCATGCCTTTAGTTGGACAAGTATGGGTTTTGTTATGTTTAAGTCATCTTTTTTCAACATAACAAACACAAGACAAGAATAGGAAACACATTTTCTCTCCCTCTTCCATGGCCATTTCGGGTTTGGCTAGTTTCCTCCTCCATTTTTGTGTTCTTGAGTCCTCAAAGAGAAGAACTACGTGGCTTTGATTCCCATGTGGATACGTAGGCGTCTTGGAGACTCAAGCCAATCATTCGTTAACCGGTGTTCTTGTTTTGGTAAGAGATAGTGCTGAATTTTTCTCTTGTGAATCCATTCTTTGTTAGTTGTTTCATGGTTTTAATCGTCTCTTGGTTTTTATTGATTTTCCGCTGCGAGTTGGTTCATCTCCAACCCTACCTCGAGACCCAACAATGGGGCCTATGGGTCGGGCTCCATTTCTTCTTCATCTGAAGAAGCCTCATCGCCCTGGTTGTCCTCGGCGAAAGCCTTCACAAGTTTAGCGAAGAATTGCTCCCCCACTAAACTCGTGCCTGACGATAGGACTTATGGCTCCTCTACCACTACAAGGTCCCAAGCGCCTTGACCGATAGCTAGTTGAGTAATTATTGCGCCACAACAAATAGGGGTTGGCCTCCCCGTCCTTGATCGCTCCTTCCTAGACTGGTCGGACAAGACCTTACACATCAAATCCTCTAGTAGAGTCGTAGTCCGTGTAAAGAAGCAGTATAAAACCTCCAAATCCCTCTTCGTCACTTTATCTTGGCTCTCATTCCGGCCAAAAATAGTGAACGTGAGGATCCTGTGAAAATATTGGAGCTCAGGTGACTTAAAGGTCGCCTTTAAGGGCTCAAGAAAACCAGCCCCGGACGTAGAGATTACTTCCCACATTTTATCAGTTATGCCTTTATAATAGTTGAGGTTGGAGGCACAATAAACTCAAACAGGTCCCAAAATTCTCTCATAGTCAGTTGAAATTCACGACCACACAATCTGGATTCAGCTACATACTCACGTGTTGCATTTCTAGTTGCATAAGTGAACTCTAAGGAGGCGAGAAACTCAATGGTGAGCCTCTCGAATGTCGGTACATTCCAATTGATGAGCATTTAAAACCTAACACCCTCTACTCCAGCAGTATAAGCATCTCTAAACACATACTTGGCAAGAAACGTATGATCCACAAATTTGCACGCAACAAATGGACGATTTAAGAGACTAGCACGTCTCTTTTGATGGTCCTCCACATCAAAATCTAAATAAGAAATAGACGAAGTAAATAAAATAGGTATACCTGATTGCTCTAGAATATTTGGTTCTTCGTCTGATTCTGTTTTGGTCCTTTGCCTCTTGCCCTTAGAAGTGGCCGGTTGTTTTCCTTTAGCTTTGAAGGTGGCTGGAGCGAACCTCTAGGATCGTCTCATGGTGGAAGAGAACTTGCCGCAGATCTACTATGAGTGTACGGCTTATGGAGGGTGTGCAGGATGTACTCTGCACGTACGGCGTATGAGTTCAGTAGGAAATATACTTTGCATGTACGGCGTTGAAGAGGAGTACGACGTAGAATGGGCGTACGACCTGCTACTCCACAGTTCTTCTCCTTCCCGAGCTTTGGGCGTGGTCCCTCTTCGTCTCTAACTTCTTAGGACCCTCGTAACCGAACTGAAGAATGGTTGGTGGTTGCTTGGTCTTTGGTGGCTTGGTTATGTTGAAGATGATGTGGGAGATGAAGGTTTATGATGGATGTGTTATGGAGCTTATGTGAGGAGGTTCAGAGAAAACGAAGAAAGGTAAGTTGGGTGTGGTAAGGTTTGATGAGGTGCAAGTGAAAAGGGAAAGTAAAGTAAGGTATGTTGTGGTAAATGGAAAGCTGAAAAGGTGGTATAAGGTGTGGAATTCGAGGCCCAAAACAGTAGAAGTTCGAAGCTCAACTTCAGCTTCCAACGCAGGATTTACGGCGTACGAAGTGAATATATCACCTATGCTACCCGTACGACGTACGGAAGAAGTACATTGCATACTCTCTCCATACGCGTACGAAACTGAGTACATTACCTACTCTACGCGTACGGAGTATGAATGGGCGTACGACCTATTACAAGGCCGTGCAAACGACCGGTGCAAAATTTTCTGCTCTTTGTCCCATATGCACGCCCAGTGCATTTTAAATTCACGCCATACACTTTTGTTCACAATTTTCAGCCTGTTTTGCCCTTTTTCGAAGCTCTTTCTTGCATTTTCGAGCTCCCCAATCAAATGTCCTGCACACCCAATTTCCAAAATTAAATTTACACCTAAAAAATTGTTCAATTAAAATTAAAATTACATCAACGAGTTCGGGTTGCCTCCCGAGAAGCGACTTTGTTTAAAGTCGTTGGCTCGACTTGAGGACGGTCAATGCCGCCACTCTATCATCTTCTAGGCTAATTGGAAAGTGATGCGAATCTTTCTCTCGCCCATACACCTTCACCAATCTCTTTCACCTTTTTCCACAAGTTCACCACCAAGCTAAGATCATTTTCCACCAAGACCCTGCACATACAACATGACGGGTTACATTCTCGAATATGGATCAACGTTTCACCCAACATTCTACTCTTTGTCTTAAGAACATTCATAAACTCTTCCTCCTTGTCATCAGGTAACTCAGATGGAATCACAATAAGGTATATATCATTCTCATTCAGATACACATATTTCATATTGTTCGGTAGAGATTTAAGTTGATCCTTCATAACTACCCTTTTATAGTTCTCTAATTCAAGTTTTGGAGGGAATTTATTGCCTTTTTTATTCACCTCAGTCATGTGCTCATCTTCAGAACCGATGAGTTTACATGTTGAGTCATTGGATTTAACATTACCCTTGACTACATAAAATGTTTTATGTTCCTCACCATATCTGATTGTGATTTCCCTTCATTCAACATCAATTAAAGCTCTAGCAGTAGCCAAGAACGGTCTCCCCATAATGAGAGGGATCCTATGATCCTCTTCCATGTCTAAAATAATAAAATATTCGGGGTATATATATTCCCCAACCTTGACTAATACATTCTTTATAATTCCCCTTGGAAATTTCATTGACCTATCTGTTAGTCGTAAGGTCACCGAGGCCGGTGTGGGCTCATCCCAAAGTCATAACTTCCTAAACACTAATAGTGGCATAAGGTTTATATTGGAACCTAAATCACATAGGGACTTCTCAAAGTGTACATTACCTATGTCACATGGTATAGTAAAGCTCCATGGGTTCTTACACTTAAGAGGTAATTTGTTCAGTAATATAGTTGAACACCCTTCACTCAGATTCACAATCTCTCCATGTAACAGTTTCTTTTTCTGACTTAGCAATCTTTTCATAAATTTGGTTATCTTAGGAATCTTGGTCAATGCTTCAAGATGGGTATGTTAATATCCAACCTCCTAAAAATATCTAAAAATGAGGAATATTGACCAACAAATCTACTATCCTTACGTGCAGAGGGAAAAGGAAGAGGTGTAGTCCACTATTCTGATTCAATAATGGACTCCCTTACCTTCTTACATGTGATGGGTTCCTCAACCTCTACTCCTTTATGGTGGCCTCCAACTGCATCATCGTCCTGTGGAGGGACATGTTTCTCTAGTCCTGATTGTGAATTGACATTACGGCATTGACACTCTCTCTGGGTTCTTCTCTGTATTACTGGGAAAGATTATTGGAACCCCGGAATTCAATGCAACTGATATTTTCCCAATTTGGATCTCTATGCTCTATAACCGAGAGTTATTATTTTGATTCACTGTCTGCTGCTCCTTCATAAATGTCTTCTGTTCCTACACAAATGTCTTGCGCCACTCAACCTCTTCCTTTTTATCCTCCCTCATCGGTGCCATCATGGTTAACATCATTCGCTCTAGTTTGGTGGAATTATCTTGTTGGGGTGCATTATGAGGCTGTTGTTGATACTGTTGATTCTGAGGGCTCTGTTGGAATTGTTGGTTCCGATGTCTCTGTTGATAGCCGTGTCCTTGAGATCTTTGTTGAAATCCATGAAGAGCTTGACTTTGATTCCCCCACATAGTTTACATTTTCTCCCTGTGGTTCTCCAATACCTTCAATATAGTCAGTTGGATCAAGACCTAAGGATACATGCATTGCATTCAACCTCTTTGTCACATTCTGGACAATTTGATCCACCACTTTGTCCATTATGGTGACTCCATTGCGTTAAATGTTCCTTGGGCTTTTGCTCCTCTTCTATTGGAATTCCAGACATTATTCGAAGTCATCAAGTTCAATAGAGCCACATTGTTCTCTGGAGTCAGGTTCACAAACGATCCTCCAACTACTGAATCCAGTTGTCCTTGCCTAACCTCATTTAGACTAGAGTACAAAGTCTACAATTGAACCCATAATGATTTCCCATTATGTGGACATTGTCTCAATAAATCAGATAACCTCTCTCATGCTTCTACCAACGTTTCATCGCCTTTCTGAGCAAATATATTGATGTCGACTCTCAAATTTATCGTCTTCTTTGGTGGGAAATACTTATTCATGAATGCGTCCTCTAACTGGTCCAATGTTCTGATGCTCTCAGTAGGTAAACTACACAACCACTTACTTGCTTTATCCTTCAATGAAAAAGGAAAAAGCCGAAGGCGTACTGCATCAGTTGAGACCCCATTATCCTGGAATGTATCCCATAGCTCTAGGAATGTTTTCAGGTGTTCCAACGGATCCTCATGCACATTCCCATAGAATGGGTCGCCCCTCACCATGTTGATGACCGATGTCTTGATTTCAAATTTATGTGCTGTAACTGGCGGTGCAACAATGCTAGTTTCAAGACCTCGGATCTGATGATTTCCTTACTCCATCAATGCCCTTTGCCTAGGTGGTGCCTCCGGAACAAACAACAGATTAAAGCCAAGAGGGACTAGAGTTCGCTCCCTAGTTGGGTTCTCATTCCTTTGCTGGACCACGCCCCTATAGTTGCCATCCTGGTCACCCTCATTATCCGAGTAATGACTCGATCCGGAGTGATGACTCATAACTTTCTTTCCTTGTCGCTTCCCAATCCTCGCGTTCCTCTCGATCTCTTCAATATCTATAGACACAAAACTCGGAGAGGGGTGAAACCGCAACTACATAAATAAATTAAATTAAAAATCAATTTTAAAAATTGAAATACTCTTAACCCGAATTATAAATATATCAGAGTTGCCTTAGTTGCTCCCCGACATCGGCGCCATTAACTTGACACTCTGAGAATTAACTCTCAGAATGGTACGATAAGCGTACCGGTCGTCAAATAGTATTCGAGGTTTATTCCGAGTTATCGTACCTAAGGGAGCAATCAGACAAACACTTTAATTAATTAATTCGTTCTTCAAGCTATTCCTATACCGATGATTGGTTTTATTTGAAAATAATAATTCGATGCAATTATGAAATAATGTAAGTGATCCGAGAATGCGAGAACACAATATCAAACGTGGTTTTGAAATCAGAGATTTAAAACGATCTAGGACATTAACGGGGTTCGAATACGATGAGCAACTTATCGGGCTTCGGTCTACATTTGCAACTAATACTACTATTAAAGCAACACAAATTCTCTATCACTAGTCCTACCATCTCTCGATCGCATTAGGACCTTATCGTACTCTGACCACCTAATTATCTCTAATCTAGGTGTAAAAATGTATCAAGCATTAAGTTTCACGAATAACTCTAACTTTCAGGTTTTACTCCTACAGTTATTGCACTCGTGTCAGTCTAACTATATTCTAGTCTAGATTGAAACTCGAGATATTTAATTCCTATTTACTCATATTAACCTCATTTCTCAATTGTTGATTAATACAATTGAATCATACATCATGTGATCAAGGCGACAAAGCATTAAGAACATAATTAAATAAAACAATATCCTAGATACTAGTTTAATAAATGTATAACCAAAATACACTAAATTAGTTCACTGTATCGTTCCCCTAGTTCTAGATCAATGAAGTTTAGTTCATGATATTCGAATAAGAACCCAAAACGAAGATCAAATAAACAATACCCATAATAAACGATAAGTATGATACAAATACCAGTCAAGATGGAAACAGTGAAGAAAATCGAATGATGACTCTTTGATTCGTCTCTCAATCTCCAAAATCTCATCTAAGCCCTCAAACTATTGTGTTTTCTCTCTCAGATCCCTTTCTCTAATGCCCTAATTTCCTATTTATATATCGATAAAAACTAAGGGAAAAAGAGAAAATATGACTGAAAAATCATTGTTCTACGCGTCGTATGGCCTTCTATACGATGTATGAAACGAGTACGGTAACTACTCTGGTTGTACCTCGTATGAGATGGAGTACGGTCCCTACTTCAGCCATACGCCGTATGAACTAGAGTGTGAGATCTACTCCGGACGTACCCTGTATGAAATGGAGTATAATTTCTACTTTAGCCATACGCCGTATGACATGTGGTACGACATCTCGACTTGGCGAATTTGCGGTATTCGCCCTGTTTTTGGCTCTTTTTCGCTCTGAGATCCTAGTTCCAGTATAGAGAGATCAACTGCACCAAAGTAGAGAAATACACATCAAAATACACAATCCTGGGACTAAAAGACTTAAGAATGTGGGCTAAAAACACCTAGAATATATGCATTTTTCGTTCAGATCAAGTATTATACTCAAATGTGTGCACCGAATTTGCATGGCCATTGCTCAGGTATTCGGGGCTGAGTACGAGCGTAAACCAATAGCGGAGGACGTGACTCTATTACTCGAAGCGTGGTACAACCGAGGGTTCCCCAACATGATTGGGAGTCTTGACTACATGCATTGTGAGTGGAAGAATTGCCCAATCGCATTGCAAGGAACCTATGGTCGGGGATACCACCACGCGGATTCAACCGTTATGTTGGAAGCTATAGCGTCCCGTGAATGTGGATTTGGCATTCCTTTTTTCGGGATGGATGGCTCAAACAACGACATCAACGTCCTCAACGCGGGCCACTTATTCAACGACACTTTTTATGGTCGTGACTTTGTCGTGGAGTACGAGATTAATGAACATCGCTGCGACCGACCTTATTATTTGGTTGATGGCATTTACCCCTCGTGGAGTCGGTTCATGAAGTCGATTCGTCATCCCAGTACACGCAAACACAAATTATTTGTTAAAGATCAAGAAGGTTGTCAGAAAGATATTGAACGGGCTTTTGGAGTCCTCTAAACACGGTGACACATAATATCCCGACCCGCTCGTGTTTAGAGGAGACATACTTTTTATGATATAATGCACACTTCTATCATTCTACACAACATGATTGTAGAGGACGAACGCGACCGGTATGAAGCAGGAGATGAAGACTTGTATTACGACGCCCCTCTAGAAATATCATATTGGACACCACCAGAACGATGGCACCAAGGAGAGCCCTTGTCCTACCAACAACGCTTGCACGCTCGACTCAGTGTGACAAATGATTTGATCCACCGACAACTCTAAAATGACCTTATTGAGTACATATAGGATCAGTTTGGAGCCATTACCATTCAAACGATGAGTGGGAAAACATTTTATCTACAATAATTGTCCTGTCAAATGTGTATCAGGTGGTATTATTCGGATATGAGTACAATTAAAAGTTTCAATTCATCTAGTTAATTTGTTTTATTATTAATTAATCTTGCTAAATTTATTTCAATTCTGTCAAATTTATTTCAATTTTTTTGGTATTGTACTATTTTAAATCGAAATTTAATAAATTCAGCAAAATATCAATTCAACACCGGGTTAGCATCTAGTCACTATCTATTCAGAACATTAGTCCTTTAGTGAGTTTTCACCACTGTGGAACATAGTTTAAATTAAGGGGTTCAAATTCACTATTCTGTACCATCAGCATATGAGTCCCAAACCCGCCTTAGTGAGTCTCACCATTGTACGTACTCTAATAACGCTAAAATCACAGGTACAAGTCCTGGATGGACTTCATTGGCCTTCATCACTTAGGGCCACATATATCTGGTTGGGCCTTGAACGAAGAAAAAAAATGGCCTTTGAACTCGTGACTAATTGGCTGAGCGATTCGAATTACACGAAAATAGTCGGACCAACTGCTTGTGGGGAGCTCTGACTCAAATACAGTTCCACCATGATACATCCAAAGCAATATTGACATTAATATACATAATTAATGAATAAATAACCCAAAAACATCGATACGCATCACATGATTCAACAATAACAGTATGTAAGTGGACTGAACCGACGACCTCATGTTCTACGGATCTTACAAAAATATGAACAAGGAGAAACTATCCGGGTTCTTTCTCTACATTTCAACTCCTCCCATTTGCCATTCCCTCGAGGATGGGACTAGTGTCTTGAGTATGGACATGTACGCTCTCCAGCTCCATTTGTCCCGTGCTAAGATGGTTCGTGTCAGAATCCTGACCAACATGTCTCGAGTCCGCCAACATCTGAAAATAAGCATGAGGTCCCCAACCTGCAAATGGGATTCAGATTCACCACAATACTTTAGTGTATAGTTCTAAACCACTATGGGGCAAACAGATAGATTGCACTTTTATGTAACTTGAGTCTAAACCAGTTACGAGCCATCAGTGCTGGACTTTCAATCATTAATTTTTTTTTATCAGGGAGAAATATAGAGAAATCCTACACCCACACCACACATGCTTCCAAACAAGTGTACGCACTAGGGTTCGAACTTGTGACCTCAAGGAGAGGTGAGACATGAAGAGCTCTTCACCATCAGGCTAACCCAAGTAGGCATAATTTCAATCATTAATAGTTGTTTTTCGATTTTCAGTCTTTCACCAAACCCAAGACTAAATATCACTAACTAGCCAAGCACTAGAACTTGGGTCCTTGGGATCAATGTTCAAGTCTCTTTCTTAAGGTGGGGTCATTCATCAATCACATGCCTAATAAGAAATAACAAGTTTGATGTTCTCTTGCTTCTACACAAGTAAGTGAAGCTCAAATCTTGACACGCATAGCCAACGAAAAATAAATATTTCTAAACTAACGCTAAGTCATTTACAGTTCTCTGCTCCTCTTTATGCTACTTCTTATTCCACCCAAAGTTTGGCCCATTAAGACTGATTCACGGAAAATTCATCAGGGTACGGATCAAAGCTCAAGTAGACTTGGTGAACATATTCAACTATAGTATGGATATAATCGCTACAAATTTACAATACAGAAGTAGTTCATATTTGCACACGCATTTGCATTGCAGTTGTTTGAAGTTGAACTACCAGTGTCCAACTTGTAAGCTTAGAATGGATTGCCATGTACTCTAAATCATCTCTAAGCAACCTCATGATCTATCAATTAGAGACATGTTTGATGGGAAATCAAGTGCAATAAGTAGAACACGACAAAACAACACTGCAAATTACTAAGAAAGAGACCACATACCATCAACATGATATGGTGGAGGAAAGAATTGCAAGTAGCAAAATGACGCAACGGTTAGCCCTGAAAAAGGAGAGGTAGAGGAATAAGAACAGGAGCCTCGTGAGAACATCAATATACTAAAAAGTCAACAAGAAGTTCTTGATGAGCAGACCCAGTAGACCCCCAGCAAATACATCTTGCCAGTGATGCCAATAATCATCAACTCGAGAAACTCCTACTAAAGCTGCAACAAGTAGTGGCAGAAAAATAAGGCAGAGCTTCGCAACATGCCCCCTACGGTCAAATACCCTGACTTTTCCTGACATGTACCAGGCAAGAAAGCCAAGACCAGCGAATGACCCTGCATGTTGATAGAAAAAAGGATTTCTTTAAGATAGTGTAGTTGCATAGAACACATAACTGCAACAGACAAACAATAGAGGTCATATCCTTAAACTCATGCTTGTGCAAGTATTCATCCATGATACAATCACAACATACAGAATAAGTTACTTCGCTGACTTGTGATGAAACAATACAAAACCTAATCTATTTTACCATGAAATAACAATTTCACACAATGAAAAGAGCCTTCAGGATATTATGCAGCATTTGACTCACAACTCACAAGTTGGTAGCAGATATCGGAATAGTAACTTTCTACAACAATGCATACGGATCAGAAACTCTCAAAACCATATACTCTTCTTACCAAATCCTAATAAATGTGAGTGTCTTTGGGTGTCACTGGAATTTAAAAAATCATGTTTTGGCGTCGGATATGCTCTTAAAATAAAACGCAATATCTAAAATGAACTAATATCATATTCATATGAAATACTATAGATGAGTCCGTAGAGAAATAGAACACAGAACACATATAAAGATAGAAGTCATAATCTAAGATATATGGGTACAACTTACAAGTAGAAGCCAAGGGTTAACAAGCCTCAATGATAAGAAGATTGTATCATAAAAAGACTATGGAACATGCATCAGAAGTCATTCACACATCAACCCATCTCATAATCTCTGACATTGGTAATGATTGAACTACTTACAAGAAGTATGGCCACTTGGGAAACTTTTATGTCCTTCCTTAATGACAGCTTTGTCGCCCGTGCACAGCACATTGCTTGTTACATTATCAAACACCTGAAAAGCACAAACATAATTATAGATAATCGAAGCAACCAAATAATTAAAGGAAACCAAGGCACTCGATGAATTTGAAGACCAACCCCTATGCCATCAGGAAAGCAACGCCAGAAAAAGTCAGGACGAGGTCGACCCACAGCATCTTTAATTGCATCAGTCAAAACTCCGGTGATAAATGCAGAAAACAAAAGGCCTACAGAAACATAATACCACACTGAATGCTTCCATTGTAATATTATAACAAGAAAGCTACAAATGCCAGCAATACAGAAATGAAAACAGGGAAGTAAAGAGTTACCTAATATGGCATGATGCAAATCATAAACATCCTTCCTGATGAAGTAGTAGCAAAGAATTATACAAAAAGGCAACATTATTCCGATCAACTGTTACAAGAAATGGAAAAGAAATTATTTGCAATCTCGTTATAGAAACGAATCTCAAGCATTCAACAATTCAACCACGAGTTAGCATTTCTTAACGTACAGGAACGGCCCAGAAGGGAACAGTATTTCCTTTCAGTGGGTAACTCAGATCTGTCATCATATCTTTCCCAACAAAGCGGTGAAATGGCTCGATTACATTCAAAACAACTTCTATCACCACTAAGAGCAGAAGAATCAACCAGTCGTGCATATGTATCCGTAACACAGAAGCACCATGAGAACGCACAGTGTGCGCTCCTAACTGAATCTCTGGCATTTTCCCTTCAACTTTTGATAACAAAACGAAAAGGGTTAGATCACAAAAGGGAAATAATAACAAACATTACTTGTACACCACTACACATGAATCAGAACATAATATTCCTCACAAAATGCATACAAGACACTAAAACATAAAGCCTCCATACATGACCATAAGCAGGTGTCAAACAAGCCATCTAGATCAAACCCAAAAATAAAACATTTTCATAGCTGAAATTGCTAGAGTTCATCAACAAAAATTCGAGATTCAAACCAAAATCTTGAATGAGACAGTGAAAATCTAAGGAATGCGCACAAAAAATTCATAGAAAACCTAGGGTTTCTTAACCAATTGTTCCCCATGTGTTTGGTAACAGAGAAAACGCAGAAACAAGACAGGAATAAAAAAAATTGCAGAATCGTAAAATCAGTATCAGCTAATCCACAACAACTCAAACTCAAAACTGAACTAAAAATGGAAAGAAAAAGAAACATAATCGTAAGTTTCACAGATCAAAACTCTACTGTATCTCATTTTTTCTCGAAAACCAAACAGATTTGAGAAACGAAGAGCTACTACCTGAAGCAGAGGATGGATCGGAGAAGCGAGAGAGACGTGGGATTGAGGAGTCGATTTCAGCTTCACTGTCCGGAGTTTCAGAGCAAATGACAAGAATTAGAAACAAAGAGGAAGAAGAAGACAGAGAAAGCGCGTAACTCTTAATATCGCTTGTTTCCGAAGTGAGACGTTTCTTTATTTGAAATCAAAGTCGTTTTTTTTTTTAGTAAATACAACTTTCATTCTATTAAAAAGAGTCCGTACATGTTTGGAAGTTCTGACGGGCCAAACATAATAACCATATAACTATTATTACGTTCAGGACGCATTGAACCGGGAAGCCACGAAGGCTAATTAAAGCGGAAAACCAACTAAACAAAGCAAAGAAACTAAAACCAGAAAGACTAGTATAATACTGGCGGGCACTGCTTAAGGTAGGGCCTATAGACCGTTGTGCCACCCAAAAGCGACACTTTTTATCCGATATAAAACCGAGCACATGAACTCCAGTATCGGAGTGAGGACAGGGTGACCTCAAGGGGACCACCCAACATCCCCCGAGCCTCGGCGCACGACTCATGGTTTCTAGCGGCGCTGCTTCCCAGCCCTCGCCTGATCTTCACGTGGCTCACCCGCCAAGCCCCTCTTCATCCCTGGAACCGTTGTAGGTTCCTCAAGTAGTCCCACCCACGAGGCTCCCGATGATCCTCCCGATGACGACCCACTCCCATCCCCGCAAGGTGCCTGGCCACGAATCCATGCCGGACTCCCCCCCTAAGGTACGGTATACGGAGGGGTTGGCTCGCGTAGCAATGGAGCGAATCCTGGAGGCACCCTAGCAGCCTGCTTCCTAGTCCTGGCATAGCCCTTCTCCTTTTGTTCCTTCCGATAGTGCCTCAATGACTTGTCAAAAGTATGAATTCCCAACCCCCCGACCTCCACCTCCCAGAAATACAAACCCTTCACTGAACCACCGCTTCTCCCAACCCCGATAACACCGCCAACCGAAACCCCGACCACCATAACCACCCCCATACAATCTCAACCGCGTGAAGCAACATGCAAAGAACTCTCTCTTGGGAGAACACTCAAACCTATACCCGGACCCCCCATCTCATCAACAAGATTTCAACCGAACCTGGGCTCATGCTTAACGAGCCTCGACGCAATTCAAGCCAAGCTCACGGAGGTCTCCATTGGGACCCCCTTGAAGAAGACTTTTACAAGGACGACGATGAGGTGATTGAAATTTTAGTGAACACGGTCGCTTGATGACCCCAAACACCGATTCACTCTCGTCGATCGATTTCTTGCAGACAAAAGAGTAAGACCTCGTTTTCTTTGTAATATTATTGTGAACGCCTGGAATGTGGACAATATGATGGTCCATCCACTGATAGATTTAACTGTAGCCTTTTATTTCCCTCTAAAGCGGCGATGGACAACATTCGTGCTAGAGAGCCGTGATCTTTTTTTCATGGCACGGTGCTACTCCTTACGCCTTTGCTGCCACAGACTCAGTTGGAAATCCTCTGCTTCTTATCTTTCCGGATATCGGTGAGAGCCTATGATTTTATGGTAGAAGCTAGAATCTCCCAGATGAGAGCCTTCATAGTCTCAAATCTGGGGGGGAGGTGGAGATTCGAAGGGATAATGCCCCGAAATTCCCAAGTCAGTCTCAGAGTTGGACACTTTTCTTTGGCTCCGTGTGGAATTGGATGCTACACTACTGCTTTGCCCTCACCTGATTTTACAAATCGATGCAAATGCAAAGCCGCTTAAAGTATGGCTTGAATACGAAAAGCTACCGAATTTTTGCTACCAGTGTAGATGACTCAGCCACCCAAGCAGGGATTATGTGGATGCCCTCCTGGGTGTGGACCAGCTTGCAAGGTGGTATGAGGAGCCTCTGCGAGCTCCACCAGCAATCTAATCGAAAGGGATCTTCCGCACGGATTCGAATGTCATGCCACCACTGGCCCCCGGTTGTTGTAAACGAAACTCCTGCTAATCCAATTTTGTCTGACTTTGTTACAATGTCCTAAGAGAAACGGGAGCCCCCAACTGGTTACCACCAGCCCCCCGAAAGGGTGTGACCATGCATAGGAGTCTGATGATGTTGATCAAAGGAAGAAGATTCCCACTCACCCCACCCCACCCCACGAATAGTTATAGAAGGAATCTCAGAAAAAGCAGCCAACCAAGCGGGGCCCAAGAAAAGCAAAGATCCTCAAGGTCCTTGTTAGAGAGAAAGGGATCCGACCAATTGAAGTTACGGTTAGCTCCAAGAAGTTAGGTTTTGTAGTAATGGATATCGATCAGAATGTGATGGATGCCCAACATGGCCCTACCCCGAGTACGTCGACGAATGCTGGCAAACAAATTCGTCGAAAATTATGATAGTTCCCAATGCTCCATAATAGGGGGGATCATGTTCTTTGGGGTGGTTGTCAATATGCCCCTACGACCCAAGGAAACCTCCCTTTCAGGGAATTTAACCCCTTGGTCTCGTGTTACTAAGTGTATCTCCAACTGCTAGTTCTCTTGTACCTTCTTGTGTAGAAATTTTTATGTTTTCAACCACGGGTGCCGGATCACCTGTTTGTTCCCAAATAGGGTACTCCAGCCATCCTCTTGACTTGTATTGGGTTTATCCATTGACTTTGGTGTTGTCTCATTATATTTGATTGGATGAATACATACCTCCTTACTAAAAAATACATATTTTAGTAATTTAAAGTTAAAGCCGTATAAAAACTTCTTCACGATTGCGTGTTCTCTCTAAAGAAGTCTAGCCCTAGTCATAAACCCTAGCCTCTCTAGCCTCCTTTATCAATGGTGACCACTACGGCGTCGTCTACTACGCCACTGACCTCCTTACTAATAGAGTTCTCCGCGTCTGGCCTGCCTATCCCCTCAAGACCCTTGATAATGCCTCCACGCCTCTTGTTTGGCTTCAGCCGTCCGGTGAGAGAGAAAAATAAAAAAGGTCGAAGGATTCGTCCACCGTCTCTCCTTCACCGAGCACTCCAATGCGTCCTCCATCTTCGCTCCCTCTTTCCTTATAACTCGTACCTATGTTATCCTTCACCCTAGTTGTTTTTTGCCCGAGAACGGATTCAACGAACTCTGACCCGATCAAACTGAAGTGTGGTCGTCCTCCGAAGGTATCCTTTTTTTCCATGCCTCATGCTGCTAAACCAAAATTCCCTGGGAGGACCTATATCTAAGGGTTTGACGGCGTTTAGGGATAACAACCCTAATTCTGGCATCTCGATTCACCATGATGCGTCACAACCCTCAGATGGCCCTGGTTCCTCGAGTCCAGAAGCATTGCCCTTGACCTCAGAAGGTTCTAATTCTGTGAGTCCGATGGTGGCTACAGTTGGTGCCTCCAATAGAGACCCGAGTCCATCCATGGTCACTCTTCAAGCTGGTTTCTCGACTTGCTCAATTGTTGAGGAGGAGGCAATGAAGATTATGTTTCCCTATACTTCGGCGAACCCCGACATTATTGCTCGCAAACAATATGGAGTGGTTGACCGTCTCCTATCCCCGAAGCCACCTCGCAAGAAATTCATGCTTATGACCTCCACGCGTGCATAGGGACGATCAATGTCATGATTGGTAGTGAAGGATCTGGAGCCTGGTATGTTCGGGTTCTACTTCGTCAACCAGGAAGCTCGGACATAGGTTCGAAACAATGAACCCTAGTGTTTCAGTAGATACCCGATGATGCTAAGAGACATTGAGAACCCGATGGCTCGGGAGCTTCATAACCTATACCATATCAAGTTATGGGTCTATGCGGGGGGGGGGGGATCCGTCGTCGGTCCAAACGAAGGAAACATAAGAAGTCATTAGAGCAACCCTTAGGGTTTGTGTGGATGTGCCCTCTAACCAATGAGGCATATGTTGGGGCGGGACCGTCAAGGTCATATTCTGAATGGATCTTCATCGGCCTCTCCACCGGTTCATGGTCATGAGATTTCAAGATTTTAGGGAGCCAATTCAAGTAACTTTGACCTATGATCGGCTCCCTATATTACGTTTCAATTGTGGCCAGATCGGTCACCCGGTTTGTGATTGTGACATAGAGATGTCGGGAATTCCGCGGTTTGACTACTTCCCCCTAGAATTCAAGTCCGAGAAGATGGAGAAGTCATATACTACGGATTAGGGTAAATCGTCACTTCATCCTTCTGGTTTCGAGCCATTGACCTCGGATACTCTACCTACTACCCTTATGATCTCGGAGAAGGGGGCCAATTGTAACCCTGAATACCCTACTTAACCCTCAGGTAGGGGTGGAACAAAGGGGGTCGCCTATGGCGATGCTTATGAGAGGTCCGACCGGCCTTTCCCCACTTTGGACACTACCTGTCCCATTTGGGATGTTGTCTGCCTCATCTGCGACGTTGGGATTGAAGAGGGACACTACGGTGAAGCCTCGTGAAGAACAAGCGAGGGCTGGGAAACTGTCACGCCATAAGAAATGATAGGCACTCGAGGCTTCAAAGACCTACCTAGGGAGGGGTCCCTAGCTAAAGCCGAGCCTCCCCGTGTTACTGATGAGTTCATTTTCGATCACACTCCACACGACGAAAAGTGTCTCCACCATAGGATCAAGCAACATTCAGACACCACCTAAGCAGTCCTAATCAGTTTCGTAGTTTATTTTCTACTCGCCTATATGGCAATTTACAAACTATCTTAAACTGTCAACATGTCTCAAAGTTTTTTGTTAGGGGACCTTCCGAGTCACCAAGCGATGTAAAAACTCTTTTCTATTCCTATTATTAATAACGTCTGTAAAATATGATAATTGAAGGTTCAATGAAGAACAAATCAATTGCTTACATCAATATTTTCTCTATGGCTCTCTGCGCACTAAACCCTAGGGCGGCAGCGCCGATTTCTGTGAGGGCAAGGGGTGTGGCCATGGCTCTTGCCATGGCCATGATATTCATGGGGTTGATGCATCTTACCAACCCATGGTATGGAATGGCCGGCCCTAGCTTCGGCGAGGTCGTGAAGGGGAAGCGACTGTGGGCGGCGGTTCTGCGTACGGCCGGGAGGTGCTCGCTCGTCTCAGATCAGGGAGATGGAATGGGGGTAAGCCTTTTGTGCTCGGTGTTGTCGTTGAATTCTCTGATTTTCAGGTGGATTTTGGGGACTCAATCGATGATTTTAGGCTCGATTTTTTGGGGGAAATCGGGTCATGTTGCCCCACGTCCGATGACGGCGCTGTTGGGGTGGTCGGTGGTGCAGACGAAAGAGGTGGGTGGTGTGCCATCACACGCAGCACCGGCGGGGGGCTATAAGCACCCCCGCCTGCAGGAATGAGTCGAAGGTGGCCCGGGGAGGGGTGGGTCAACTTTGGCCCCTTCCCGGCGGATGGATGGAGACGACACCATCTTCAGTTGATGTTTATCTCCCCTGCCAGTCCGGTGTCAGCAATCACGCGTTCAGGAGCCCTACCATTATCACTCAAGGGAGGACGACGCACGCTGACATACCGGGGGAGATGCAGGTCCACCAGTGTTCCCCTAAACGTGGCCGGCTCCGCCTCGTACCAATTGGAAGAAGATTGTTGTACCGGTGTCACCAGACGCTATCGCAGATACCCCCTACTTCCGCAACCTTTCACTAGAGCCGATTTTATTGCTTTCGTTTCATTTCAGTTTCTTAGTTGGTTTGAATCATGTAGGTGGAGTATGATTACATACCCATCCAGGTTGGTTTTTTCCTATGTAGGTGGTGTACGGTTTCAGTACCCACCAAACTATTCTCTTATGATTTAATACAATTGCATGGTTATCCTCAAAAAAAAAAAATAACGTCTGTAATTTTCGCTACAAAAATACATATCTTAGTATACATGATATTTTGATGTAATCTATTTTGATATAAGTGAATGGACTAAATTTGAGTTCGCCTGATATTTTTTTTTCCAAGTTATGTAAATTTTGTTTAAAACGGGCTACTTATATCGGGTCGGGCTTCCACAACTAAAAGGTCAACCTTATTAGTTGGGTGTGGCCCTAGCCTTTATAAGTAGCATTTTATCTTTATATTTTCCCGATGTGGGTTTATACTTCAACACTCCCCCTCACGTGTAGGACTGGACATCTACACGTGGGCCATAGCAGGGCTGGACATCTGCATATGGACCGGAGACCACAGGGTGGAGGTGACAAATGGGCCGTGGGCCGAACCAGCTTTGATACCATGTAAATTTAGGGCACTTATATCGGGTCGGGCTTCCACAACTAAAAGGTCAACCTTATTAGTTGGGTGTGGTCCTAGCCTTTATAAGTAGCTCTTTATTCTTATATTTCGTCGATGTGGGTTCATACTTCAACACTCCCCCTCACGTGTAGGACTGGACATCTACACGTGGGTCATAGCAGGACTGGACATCTGCATATGGACCGGAGGCCACAGGGTGGAGGTGACAAACGGGCCGTGAGCCGAACCAGCTCTGATACCATGTAAATTTTGTTTAAAACGGGCTACTTATATCGGGTCGGGCTTCCACAACTAAAAGGTCAACCTTATTAGTTGGGTGTGGCCCTAGCCTTCATAAGTAGCATTTTATCTTTATATTTTCCCGATGTGGGTTTATACTTCAACAAGTTAAACTCGATATAAACTTTTCAAATTTGTTCGAATGTGACCTCAAACCTAATACTTTTTTTCAAACCGAACTCGAGTCTTTTAATTTTGAGCTTGGTTCAACTTGTTTCACCCATATTCAGATGTAACAAAAAAATTCTTCAATTTTTTATATAAATACAGTTCAAATTAATCCTTGATTTTGTATTATTCTTTTTAACTTAGTCCATTATTTAGTAAAATAGTCTCGTATATTCCTAAAATTCAAATAACTATTTCAATTTTTATATACAATAATATTGGTATCAATAAATGATAACTTAGTTTTTTTTAAACTACACCAAACTAACAAGTTGATATGAAACGTGAAAAGCTCTCTGGCGGCTAGGGTTCGCCTCCACTGAAGCTTTGATGATCAATCTAGCTTGATCAAGCTAGCTTTTTCGTGATCTATGGGTGTTCAATGAGGTGCAACGGGGTCATGTCATCTTGAAGGATCTTATACGGGCGTTTTTCGAAAACGATGCAGGCTTGGGCGGTGCAACAACCGGTCCCAAGGTTGGAGATGATGATGTACGAAGGTGCAGTACATTCACAGCCTTTGTTTGGGCTTTGCGATTTGGTCTGGTGGGCGACGGCGGTGAGATTGCTGGTTGTTTCCGACCACCACCAACGTGGGAGCAAGGAGGTGAGCAGTTGAGATCCACAGGGTCTGGTCGGCCGGCAAATCTTCCCTATCCCGAGCGATCTCTGTCCTGGTCCGATTCGTCGAGGGCGTCATCGGAGGGGGGCAGGTTCCTTTCCCATGCTCGAAGAGAGGAGGGGGTGCGTTCTCCGACGACCCGAGGTTCGGGTGGGAGGTCGCAGGGGCAATTGATGGAGTATAAGCGGGGAGTGGTGCGACGATTTCCGACGTGGGAACGACGGCGAAGGAAGGGTAAGGCGCCAGTGGCGCCTAGGGTTTCTTTGGACTCGATACTGCCATGGGCCGTGGACTGTGGGCTTCTGGTGGACAAGGCTTGGGGGATTGGGCCGGAGTAGGGGCCGCGTGCTGGGACTGGACCAGACCTAACTGGGCGATGGACTGGATCGCGTGAGGGTGGGTCGGGTATTGGTCGTGGGGCCAGGAACGGGTCGCGAGCAGATGGACTCGGGTCGGTTGACCCGACGGCGTCCAATGGGGTGTCAGGCACAGCAGCGGCGGGGGGCCACAAGCACCCCCGCCTCCAGGAATGAGTCTTAGGAGGCCCAGGAAGGGGTTGGTCGGTTGTACCCCCTTCCTGGCTATTAGATGGTGGTGGTTCCATCTCCAGTCGACATCAGTCTCCCACCTACCAGTCCGGAGTCAGCAATCCCGCGTTCAGGAGCCCTAAAATTATCAGTCCAGGGAGGACGACGCACGCTGACTTACCGGGGGAGATGTCAGTCCACCAGTATTCGCCTCTCACTTGGTTGGCTTGACCAATGCCTTTTGGTAGAAGTAAGCTGTATCGGTATCTCAAGATGCTACCGCAGATGCCCCCTTCAACCGCCCCTATGTCTAGAGCAAAGTTTAATTTCATGTTCTTGCAGTATGTTATTTTCTTGTTTTATGACTTGTAAGATGGGTACACCTATATGCTCATCGATCTACTTTATATTTCAGTAATAATAGTTCTGTTCTTCTAAAAAAACAAGTTGATTGTATTCCAAAAATTGAAATGTAGAATCGGATCATACATAGGAATAATATTTGCCTAACGAGACAGAATCATGGTCCCAAAACAGATTAATTACAGGCTTTTGTGATACTTAATTACTTATCATTAAACCAAACAAATAAAGAACCAAAACTTTTTTGTTGAATCTATTTAAATATCATCGTCACAACCAAAATATTCTATTAGAACATGTGCATCAAGGCATTGACATTAAGGATTACCTAATAAGTTCTGATAAAAAAAGGATTAGCGAATAAGATTGAAATGCTAAACATCAGAATAAGTCCGTAAATTTAATTAATTAAATTAAACCCAGAACACGATGGGATGAGACAGCTTGGGACGGCACAACCAAGGACAGCAACGCCAACCTGGGACTTGTTACATATAAAATTGATGATTGTGGAGTTGTTAACAATGTTATGAACGTTCAAATCTGGGTAGAAATGAATCAAACCATAGATTTGTATTTTACGATCTTCTTTTATCGTCGTTTCCAGTTTCATCTCCGATAAACACATTTTCTTGATCCGTATTAGTATTGGACGGGATGGGAGTTGGTCACCCCGACCTAGTAATAACGTGTTATTATGAATACAGTTTTATCAACTCTTGAGACAGAATTTTAACAACTCTCTAGTATAATTGTATCTCTTGGGTTCATGTTCATGTTCATGTTCAAGTTTGACTTTATCAATTATGGAGCATCGGTAGAATATAGTTTCTTCAACTTTTGGAAGGATATGTTTGTTAATACTCGCTTTCAAGCATTATTTTTTAATGGTTGAACTTAGTTGTTAAGCCTGATTACGTCATGACGAATTGCAAGCGACTTGACAATTTGAATCATGGCTTTTCTTGGTCATGAGAGTATGTTGGTTATCCTTTATCTCTCCCTTAGTTTACCTCTCCTCTCTGTAGTCGTGGTCTTGGCGCCCTCCTTTAATTCTTTTTTTGTGTGGATAAACTCAGAAATTTTATTAGAAAAAAGTTTGATCCAAGCAGGGTCAAACAAAAGATAACCACTACAGAGGAGCTTTCAGAAGGAGTTGCGGGAACACATCCCGACAAAATAAAATGTAACATACAATCACCCATCAGTGACCCACTCATCGTCCTCTGAAGTCAGACCCTCCTTTAATTCTAGCGTCCATTCTTCTTCTCCGCCGTGTATCTTCAATTTTCGTCGTTGCCTTGACCTCCTCAGCCAGTTCCTCTTCTTTCCAGGTTAGTTCTCCCCAACAGATCCTCTTCTCTTGCTGGCTTTCATATGGCCTTGGCCTGGCTATTTCCCGATCCCCTCTTTGTCGCTATTTACTCTTTGGCCGATCCTCTCTCTTAACTTGGCTCCTTTCCTCTGATCAGGGTCCTACGTTCGCGTCGTCGCCTTGCTTCATCGTCCAACCAGACCTCCTCCTTATTTGGGGTGAACATGGCTTGTGTTACGATGCCTTTGACGACGAATCCTCCTCCGATATCTGCAACACTTGGTGATACTCCTTAAATTTTTTCGACGCGCTCTTCCCTTCTGTTTGGAGTCAAGCTGGCTTTGAGAGTGTTGGCCCCCAACCCCTCCTCGTGGTGATCTTGGCTGAGATTCATCATTCTATCCAGATTCGTCGTACTTCTTTCCGTCGTGCTGCTCTGGCCGTCTTAATTGTTCCCATGGAGTTCATGTTGGTGTGGTCGGGCAACCCGTTGGGCCTTTCAGCCTCACCGCTTGTTCTCGCAATGTTGTCCCCCGACGACCCTATTAGTCCCCTCACCTTCCGGCGGCGAGTGTCTCGGTGGGCGTGCTGCGTAGTATCTCAGGTCACCGTTTCATGTTCCAATATGTTGGAGTTTGTCTTTTCAAGGCTTGATCAATCTTTTCATTTTCTTGTTTCTTTGGGCCTTTATACCCAACTTAATTTCTCTCTCTTCTTCCTATTGAATTACTTCTTTTGGAGTTCTATTTTGAGTGGAATAAAATTAGTATGTTTCATGGCCCAAGAAAAAAATGAGCAAATTTCCATTTTTTTGTTGTTGTCTTTCCTAGGGATGGGCAAAAAAAAAACCGAAACCGCTAAAACCAACCACCACCAACCAGAAATCGCACCGTAAAACCCGCAACCGGAAAGTTAACGGTTGGTTGCGGGTTCTTGACGATCGAACCGGAAAGTTAACGGTTGGTTGTCGGTTCTTAAAATGCCAAACCATCGGTTAACCAACCAAACTGGTACTGTTCATCATATACATGTGGCTTCATAATAACCACTGATCTAATATAGATGAACGGCCCATGGGTAGTCTTTTGTGTCACATAGATTGCTAACATAGAACATGATGACTTATATGTAATTTTTCTTTTGTTTTGGCTTAGAATAAAAATATGTGTATGGTTATTGGTATCTAAATTTGTACTTACATGTAGTAAAGTGGTTGGTTGGTTAAAACCATTAACCAACAAGTCAGTGAACTGGTTGGTCTCACTGTAAAAATTTGGTTTTTGGGTTGGGGTTGGTTTCAAGATATGTCACACCGGTAATATCGGGTTGGGTTCGTAAAGGATTCCATTGGGTAGTTAACCACCCAATGCCTACCCCTAGTCTTTCCTCTATCTTAAAGTCTTTATCACCTTAAGAGCATCTAAAGTCATAAATATTGTTGTTGGCTAAAAGAAGAATGAAAAACTAATAAATTTTTGTATCAATCGATTGAAAGAGATATTTTTCACAGACATGAGGCTGAAAAAGAGAGACTTAAAGGAAAAAACAAGAGTTTTTTCTTCACTTTTCATATCAGCCAATTGAGAGCGCTGACGGTTACCTAACTGCTGGCTCATAGCTATTTTTTTTTCTCTCCTTTTTATTTTAGCGTCCTCTTTCAACCATCTATTAACCTTGCATTGGAGATGCTCTAAGATTGAGTTTAGCTTAAGTCCACTTAGTATTTAACCACCCGCTACATTCTCTCCTTATTAACAATATTCCCTTTACATAAAATGATCTAAAGATAATTGTCAATTTATGGGTTAAGATATGGATCTTTTAACATACCATTTTTTTGAAACGTGTGACATATATATTTTATTAATCATGACAATCAATCACAAACATAGATGGAGTCTCTGACCCTGAACTCTAGAATATGTTCGAGATCCTCGTAGGGCTTCCGACGCACTTGGACCTGTATTAATAGTCTATTTTGTATCGTAGACAATAAAGACAACAAACAAACACAAAGACGAACAAAAAACTATAAAGCCTACGATGCCAGTTCTTCTGAACCTCGTAACTTGCGTAGTGGGGCGTTCTGGTAATGCCAACCCATCGTCTTGAGTCGCCGAGATCACCTGAGATGTCCTTCCCTGTGATGAGACTTGGTTTAGATGTGATACGGAGAGCGGAGCATGCTCTGGCTGTGACTTCACCGATTCTTCTCGCAGAAATAGATCGCACTGGCCTCCGTAGATTATCATCGTATCGACCCACCCTGTCATTATCCAATAGGGCCTACCCAAAATTGACATATCCCAAGATGGTATGTCCAAACTCGAGGTACCCGACCCTGGGTGCCGTGGAGAAAGACCTCATCCTGTCGTCCCTCATCCCAGATCCCAAGTCCACCGTCTATATTGCTCCGAGACCTTTTCCACCCGGTTCGTGCATGCATTCAATTGGTAAAGTTGTACCAACACCAAACCTCGACAAATCGAAACGATAAATTGTAGGGATTGGTTTCGGCTTGGCCTTGGAGGCTCTCTATAGTCTCTTAGACTCAGTGGAAAGTGACAGTAGCTGTGTTCGCACAGAAAAACAAGACCATTATTGGAATCGACAAACACCGCTCCCATCGAATGGCTGTCGTCGCCACACCGCCTGTCAGTTCTGAGATTGAGGACGTCGTCCCCCGGCATTGTTGTTGTTGTGAACACAAGGAGTATAGCCATGGCGTAGGCCATGGCGGAGACCATGGCCATGACAAAGACCATGGCCATAGCCAGCTTTTTCTCTGTGCGGCGCTAGATCTTGAGAGCGTGTTAACATATACAATTTTAATACTACCGAGTTAGTCATATTTATCTATAATTTATTCTTCGACTTATTTTAATTTTAAAATTTATAACTCGAATTCATTTCAATTTAAGAGAGAACGAAAATCAAATTGATTTTTTTTATTTATAAAGATAACAAAAAAAATAATATGCATACATTTAGATTTTAAATATAATAAAATTAAATTAAACCATAATATTAATACATGAACCAAAAATGATTTTAAAACATTTGTTCTTCTTTAATACTCAACATGATTTAATAATTCCTTTAAACCGACCGACTCAGACAAAAAGCAGCACAAGGACGGCGAAAAAGTAAACGGTTCGTTAATTCTCGTTCCAATCCGAAAATCATCGGAAAATTATACAAAAATCGGTTAAAATAAACCCAGAAATCCAAACATCGATCTCTCCAGAACATGGTAGTTACTATCCAATCCGATATGCGCTCCGCTCTCCACATAGCAACCTCCACCTTCCGCTCTCTCTCCGCCTCACGCGCCGCCGCCGCACCCCGCCGCCGTATCCCCTCCCTCGCCGCCTCCGCCGCCCCCGCGACGTCGTTTCGCATCAGAGCTCTGTCCACGGGATCTGACCGAGAAGCCGTCCTCAAATCGCCAGAAAAGCCGCCGATATGCACCGCCGACGAGCTCCACTTCGTCTCCGTCGCCAACTCCAACTGGCGGCTCGCCCTCTGGCGCTACCACCCATCTCCGACGGTCGGTTTTTCGAATTTCCCAGATTTTTTAATCATTTTTTTTGTGTTCGTTATGAAGAAAGATTGGATTTTTATTTTTGGAATTTACAGGGTCCTCCGAGAAGCCACCCGCTGCTGCTCTTGTCCGGAGTGGGAACGAATGCTATTGGCTACGATCTCTCTCCTGAGGTTTGGATTTTCTTAACAGTTGATTTTGCAGTTATGGGTTTGTTTATGATTTTTGCTTTGGAATCAGATTTGCTTTTAAGATTTTGCATGGTGGAATTAATTTTAGTTATGCTGATTGCCGAGGTTCATGCAATTTAGATGAAATCTGAAATGGGTATATGTTTTTTTTTCACTGCTGAAGATCTTTGTTTTGTTGGTGTTGTGTGTGTGAGAAAGGCTTGCTGGTACATTCTAGGGAAAATTGCGAAAAAACGACACTCATCTATGTGTTTTGACAACTCGTGACCCTGGAGAAAAAAATCTTTTAACTTATACCCCTGGAATTTCGTATTTTTGCACGGTTTATCATGCAGTTAAAAAACCTACGAAAGGACTTATTTACACCTCACTCCTTTGATTAGTTTAGGGTCACAAATTGCCAAAATGTCATACTTGTGGGACATTTTTTTTTGTTGCAAAAATTCCTTTTTGACATAAGGATTTGAGTGGCATTTTTGAAAACTTTGGAGGTCACGTGCACTGAGGATCATTTACCCATTTGGATGCAATCCGTTATTTTTCACTAAAAAAATGAAACTTCAGGGTAACAAGTTGCAAGAGTTTTTACTTCAGGGATACAAGTTGACAGAATTTCAAACATGAGGATCATTTTCCACAATTTCCCTACATTCTCTCTTGCATGCACAAGAAATTCTGGATTTTGATAGAACAGAGGTTTAGTGGAAATTAGACATGCATACTTATGTGTGTTTTATCGAACCTTGTGTGACTAGAAATAAACCCAGGGTACTCTTTTTTGCAATTAACAAAGAAGAGGGCTACAAGTTGCAAAAAGTGAACACCCCAGGGTGCTTTTTTTGATATTATCCCTAACATTTATAATCTTACTGAAAAAGATTCCACCTGCATTTTGAAGGCATACATAGCAGTTATGAGGCTATGTTTGGTTTCTCTACCATCCTTTACTTCCCACTAACATATGTGATCGTCTTTGCAGTCTTCATTTGCACGTTACATGTCAAGCCAAGGATTCGACACATGGATTCTTGAAGTTAGAGGCGCCGGATTGAGCGTAGAGGCAGAAAATCCCGAAGCACTCGAGCAATCTGTGAATGCATTATCAAAGAAGATAGAAGATGCTGCTGAAAATGTGAGTGCAACTGCAAGTAGTGAAGCTTCATCACTAGAAAATATGGCAGAGAGCGATCTATCAACTCTCAAGCCCGATCTAACAAATATATCAACCGTTTGGGATAAATCAAGCATAGCAACAAAACTGACAGAGATATTCATACGTTTATCTGATATATTATCTCGCTTTCCAATCGAAGAGCAAGTGAATAACATGTCTGCTAAATTATTCGATCAAATATCGAAACTTGTTGAAGGTTCTCAGTTATCCGGGCGGTTTTATGAGATAAGGGCAAAGTTCTTGAGCTTGTTGGAGTCTAGGGAAAGCTCTGTTGTTGCTAGCCAAACACGGGATCTCAGTCAAAGGCTTGTGAATATATTTGATGAAGCTCAGAGATCGGTTTCACCACCTTTATTTGACTGGCAAGAACGGCTTGCTTCGATCATAGAGGATATTCAGAAACAACTTGACTTGATTGTGAAGTATGATTGGGACTTCGATCATTACCTGGAGGAGGATGTTCCTGCTGCGGTGAGGTGACATTTTATCTTGGTAGAAGATTATAAATATTTACCGTTTGTGTTCTCACATGTTTTTTTATGAAAATTTGTTCTCACATGTTGAATTTGAATAACGGTCTTCAGTTATGTTAATGTAGATGGAATATGTGAGGGCACAATGCAACCCTAAGGATGGTAAACTAATGGCAATTGGACATTCTATGGGAGGAATCTTGCTTTATTCAATGCTTTCACGATGTAGTAAGTCTCCATCAATCACTACATATTTTTGTTATTTTTTTATCGACTAAATCAGATAATTGTGTAAAAATGAAGAAGCACCGAACAATTTTTGATTCAAGACAATCGTAACCAAAGATTGCGTGACCAGTTGTACAAGCAAGCTTTTGTTATAATTTTTGATATTAAGGCACTTGACCCATAACTTACGGGTGTTGCTTGTTGTTTTTCAAGTTGTAGGGTTATTTTTGGGCTATCTCTTCACTAATTAGTCCTAGCCTCCTAGGGAAGGGTTACTTGTCATATTTATCCTTTTTTTTCTCAAAGGAATGTGAAGTACTTACGTTTTATGTATTAAAACTTTCTAGGGAAAATTACATATATACACTTAACTAAGCCTATTTTTTACATAACTACAAAATTTGCTTGGTTGGTACCATAACTATCAAACTTTTGCATGCTACTCTCAACGTCGTTAATTTTCCATCCAAAAATCGTAAAAAGTCCAAAATACCCCACTAACGGTTAATTTTTCAAAACCCTGCCATTGGTTTTTAAAAACACAAAAATTGCGAAATGTCAAAATTCATCTTTATTAACCTTCAAATTTTCAAAGTTTGCCATTAAAATCAGTATTTTTTTTTAAATTTTACCATTTATATTATTTTGATTATTCTGAATCTTTATTAATACTTTTCCCAACTTTCTATCTTAACAGGCCATGAAGGAAGAGACCCTAAATTGGCAGCTATCGTTACTTTGGCATCATCACTTGATTACACATCTTCAAAGTCAACGCTCAAATTGATCTTACCACTTGTAAGTGCACTAAGTTATTCTTGTGTACCAACTCGATTACTTTCTTGAGAATTCATAACCATTTACTTTTTAAGTATGAGAAACTAATGCATATGCCTCTGGTTTACAGGCAAATCCGGCACAAGCTTTCAACGTACCTGCAGTTCCTTTAGGGACGCTATTGGCCGCAGCATATCCTCTTTCATTGCCTTGGCTTATCAGTTTGATATCAGCAGAAGATATGATGCATCCGGAGTTGTTAGAAAAGCTTATCTTAAACAACTTCTGTAAGTAAACAAGTGCTCTTATGTTGAATTCAGAACAAGAACGAGGAAGTTTATGGTCTGATTATGATTGGCAGGTACGATACCCACTAAACTCCTCTTGCAGCTAAGAACAGCGTTTCTAGAAGGTGGGTTATGCGACAGGAGCGGTACGTTCTTCTACAAGAATCATTTACACAAAAGTAGCGTTCCTATCTTAGCACTTGCAGGAGACCAAGATCTAATTTGTCCCCCTGAGGCTGTAGAAGGTATGTTTCCTGTATAAATTAAGGATAATTGCAAAAAAAGTCCTGATCATTTTGAGGTATTTACATTTACAAAAAGGTATCCAATTTTTATATCCCTTTCATTTCTTGTCTGTCTGATACAAAGATGAAGAACTATAAAAAATTGTTTTTTTTTACTTATTATTTGGGTACTTGCAAAAAAGTACCCTGAAGTATTTGTTCTTTTTGTAAATCGTAGCCCTCTTTGATAACTGCAAAAAAGTGGCATGAACTTTTCTTTTTGTTGTTGTTTGTGTAACTTTGTTTCAAAATGATGATTTTACCCTTGAAAATTGAAATTTTAAAATTAAGAAGTAAAAAAAAACAAAAGCCAAAATTTTCACCTTACTTTTCTTCCTCTTTGGATGTCAAAGGAGGAAGAAAATGAAGAGAAAGGAACATTTTGGATCTTTTGTTCTTTTACTTATCATTTTTGGAAGGGTAAAGTCTTCATTTTAAAGCGAGTTTACACGAAGTGAAACAAAAAGGCAAGTTCAGGGCATTTTTTTGCAATTAGCAAAGAAGAGGGCTACAACTTGCAGAAAGGGAATACCTCAAGGTATTTTTTTTTTGCAATTATCCTTTTTTAAAAAAAAATTTAAACTTTGATGGTGAAATCGTCATGTTGATACAAAATACAACAAAAATGACAAGTTTAGGCACCTTTTTGCTATAATCAAAGAATAGGGATACAAATTGCAAAAGATGAATACCTCAAGGCTACTATTTTGCAATTATCCCTACAAATTAACATGATTTAGATGCCCCGAACATCATTACTTATAGTAGTTATGAATGTAACAGCAACGGTTAAGCTTATTCCTGAGCACTTGGTTACCTATGAAGTACTTGGAGAACCTGGAGGTGCACATTTTGCTCACTATGATCTGGTTGGAGGACGATTGGTATGATTGATTGTTATGTACTCTGAGTCTCTCGATAGTTCATCTGTGTAACTGTTGATGTCTTATTTCTGTAACTAAATTGCAGGCGGTGGAGCGAGTTTATCCCCGTATTGTCCAGTTTCTTAGTCAGCATGACTCCAAATGATTATAGAGTTTTTTTTAATTCTGAAGGCTCCGGACATAGCTTTTTGGGATAATTGGAATAAAGTACCCCAAGGTATTCATTTGTTGCAATTTGTAGCCTTCTTCTTTGATAGTTGCAAAAGAGTACCCCGATCTTGTCTTTTTGTTGCATTCTGCATAAAATTGTTTCAAAATGAGGATTTTCTCCTTGAAAATTTAAAATTGTAGAATATTAATTGAAGAAGAAAAAATCCAAATATTTATATCCCTTAAATTTCTTACTCTTTGTACCTATAAAGAAGAAGAAAGTCAAGGAATATGAAAATTTGGATTTTTTGTTCTTTAATTATTATTTTTAAATTAAAAAAATTCAAGTATGAAATCGTCATTATGAAACAAATTACAACAAAATACGAGTTCAAAGTACTTTCTGGTAATCATCAAAGGAGGGCTCCAAGTTGCAGAAAGGGAGTACTTCAGGGTACTTTTTTTGTAACCATCCCTACCTTTTCTTTTGCCTGTCATGTTGGAGGGGACCTTGAATTTGAGCTAAACGAGTTCAGACCAATGGCAAAGTCAACAGGAAACAGAAGATACTATCGAAACATTACAGGATACATCTATACAAGCAAAGTGAAAAGTTTTAGAACATGTCCTGTTTTTGTTTATGGTGTCTTGAAACATATAAATCTGTTTGTGCCAATTCAGTTTCTGTGTACACTGAGAGTTGTGTTTATACTATATTTACAAATGTTTGTAAGTTGATTAATTTGTGACATACATGACTTCAAGGTTTGTGTACAAAAGTCGTATGTAGAAGAATTTTTAACGTTGTCTTCGATGTATGAATTATTCCTTTCATTCTATTGTTTGTGTTAATTACGATCAAATACATCGTCATCAAGTTCGGGGCGGATCAAGTTCAAGGCGGAACTTGAACACGGTATGTAGAATTTTGTAGAAGATGACGAGGATATCTCATTTATGAATAATTGTGAATCTATTAATATTTGGATCTTTTTCGTATAGATTTTTATACTACAAATCTTATCCATCGAGAATGTCACGTTTCGTCCATTGTAAATTTTGAGTGTTATAAATAAAATTAATCTCACGTTGAACTCTTTCGCTTGATATCATATATATTTTTCTATTGTTATCTTTTATAAGAAGAAAAGATGCCGATCAAACATTTAGACTCTAAAAATAATCGAATCAATATCGATCACCCCAAAAACGTCCCTTTTCAGATAAGGACCAAACTTTACGAGCCCTCAGATTGAAAAACCTTGTCTCAATTGCTTGGTGCCCGAACAAGTTTCATTTGAATGAAGAGAAGGAGGAGTAAGTGAAACGGTTAGCACTTTGGAGTCATTGACTCGTTATCAGGGGGAGGCCACTGTCCTTTTATTATTGGCGCTTCAGATCTGGGTACTGTTTGTCTTCTTTCTCGAGTGGTATCCTGGTTTTGCTTGCAGAAATAGATCAGTTGTCAACGAAGGTTTTGAGACCGTATTTGTTAGGCTATAAATAAAAATAGATTTGTCATGCAGAGACCCGATTCCCACTAGGATACATGTGGGTCTCCCCTTATACTAACGAGGACAATCATTTCGGCCTTTGTCCTGCTATCACAAGTGGGCAAGACAAAGATCTTAAATGACATTTTATCGCACAACGCTAACAAACCACTATTAGATTAGGAAAGTGGAAAAGGACTAAGTCTAGCAATTAATTTTATCCGTTCACAGTTTTGTAATTTGAATCTGAATAAAAAAAATTATAATTCGTCAATGCTTTAGACCGACATTTGAGCGATTCGATTTTTTTCCATTGTGAACACTGATTCGAATTAGACCCATATTTGAACAAAAAACGTTAATTCAATTGATCCGGATTCTTATTTTGGGTGCTCTTAGAGCATTTACATCGTGGGGATCATGGTGTGGGAATCATGTGACTAGGATGGTTTGTAGAAGTGAACCACTGAATTTGAGAGAGCACCACATTGTGAGAATCATGGTTTGTAGAAGTACTAAATGGAAAATGACTGGATAAATAATTATGCTTTTGCTGAATTTATTAAATTTATATTTAAAACACTAAACACTAAATAAAATTGAAAAAAATGATAAAATTAATTAAAATAAAAAAATTAATTAATTAAATAAAATGGATAATTAAACTTGACATTTCATTAGTTCCCGAATTGTACATTAAACTACAATGCTTTTGGTACATCAAACTTATTAACTCATCAAACTACTAGGAGTTGTCGTCGTCGTCTGACCCTAGGTAAGTCGCTCCAAACCGACCCATATGTGCTCAATAAGGTCTTGTTGGAGTTGCCGGTGGGTCGCATCGTTTGTGACCCTGATTCGAGTACGCACCCGTTCTTGGTAGGACAAAGGGCCTCCTTGATGACATCGTTAGGTGGTGTCCAACCAGGTATTTCTGAAAGGGGTTCGAAATACAATTCATCATCCCTTGCTTCATACTGTTCGAATAATCCTCCACAATCATGATGTGTAGAATGATACAAGCATGCATCATAACAGCAAAAGTATCAGCATTCCAAATACGAGCGGGCCTTGAAATTATGTGCCACCAGGTTTTGAAGGACGCCAAAAGCCCGTTCAATATCTTTCCAAGCACCTTCTTGGAATTTAGCAAACAATTTCTCTTTGCGAGTATATGGATGACGTATCGACTTCACGAACCGACTCCATGTGGGCTAAATGCTGTCAACTAAATAATACGGGCGGTCGTAGCGATGCCCGTTGATCTCATACTCCACACCGAGGTCACGATCATGGAAAACGTCGTCGAATAAGTGACCGGCGTGGAGGACGTTGATGTCGTTGTTCGAGCCAGATATACCGAAAAACGCATCCCAAATCCACAAATCACGGGACGCTACCGCTTCCAGCATAACGATCCCCGTGGTGGTCTCCCCGACTGAAAGCTCCTTGGAATGTGACTGGACAATTCGTTCACTTCCAATGCACGCAGTCAAGACTGCCAATCATACCGCGGAACTCTCGGTTGTACCTCGAATCGAGTAATCGATGCATGTCCTTTGGTGTTGGCTTCCGCTCGTATACATCCATGAACACCTCAATAACGGTCTTACAAAAATGTTTTAAACATTTGAGTATAATACTTACCCCCCACATGTAGGTTTTCGTCCAATGAATCGGCTGAGCACCTATACGCTAGCATTCAGATCACGGCGGTGCATTTTTGGTGTGTCGATAACCCCAAGCGTTCGAAACCGTTGTCCTTCTGGACGAAGTAATCGTCATGTGCCGCAACCGCATCCATAACCCGTTGAAATAGTGGCCGGGACATACAAAATCGACACCTGAACATCTCGGACCCATAGATTGGGTTCTCGATGAAATAATCCCTCATCAGTTGGTTGTGGGCATCGAGACGACCTTTGTGAATCTCTCGTAGGGAACTTTCCCCACTTTCGATTCTTTGCCTTCATGTGTTGATTTTTGGCATTGCTCTCTCTAAACCATTCTATCGTGAAAATGGCGGAAGCTAGCGTTGAAGCACTGGTGAAAGCCATCCACTCCACCCCATCTCAGGCCGTCCTCTACCTCGCCGGCGGCGCTTCTCAGGTCTCTCTCTCCACCTGTATCTATAGAGCTGCGATTGAGGTGATTTTGCCGATCAATTGACGAATCGTTGTTGTGAGGTCTTGATCAGGCGATTGGGTTGTTGATTTCTGTCCCCGGAGCCTCAACTACAGTGCTCGAAGCTGTGGTTCCGTACTCCAGAATGTCCATGATTCAGCTGCTCGGAAAGGTTCGATTGTTCGTCTCAAATGCATCGATTTTGTCGTCTGATTAAGAACAACTTCTGACTTGATCTTCAATTTTGTCTTACTTAAGCAGCTGCTTGTCAAATTGTTTATGGTGTTTGAAGCATAGATTTTTGAATTTGGGTTTTTGTCATCTGATTAAGAACAACTTTACCTGACTTATCTCCACTTTTGTCTTCTTTTAAGCTAATTGTTTGGACTATCTGAGTTGGGTTAAGGAATAATTGCAAAAATGTACTTTTTCTTTTTGTTGCAATTTTTATTAAAAGGGATAATTCCATTTTAGTACCCTAAAATTATCGGATTTCGTTTTCAGTACCCTAAATGTTTTTTGTGCCACTTCAATACCCTAAATCTTTGTTTATTCCAGTTTAGTACCCAATGTCTGATTTTCCATCTATTTTTGGATGGAAAAAAGTCATGTGCCTTGCACATGACCCTATCTTTTATAATAATACCAAAACTACCCTTTGGTAGTTTAAACAAATTGAATTTTTGAAAAATAAAAATGATTTTTTATAAATAAAAAATCAGACGTTGGGTACTAAACTGGAATAAACAAAGATTTAGGGTACTGAGGTGGCACAAAAAACATTTAGGGTACTAAAAACGAAATCCGAAAGTTTTAGGGTACTAAAATGGAATTATCCCTTATAAAAATGATGATTTTACCTTTGACGGTCTTCAGTTACAAACATAAGAGATACGAAAATTTGGATTTTTTTTGTCCTTCAATTGTTGTTTTTGAATTTCCAAGGGTAAAATCGTCATTTCGAAACAAAATTATAATGAGTGCAAAAACAGACAAGTTCAGGGCACTTTTTTACAATTATCAAACAAGAGAGCTACAAATTGCAAAAAGCGAATACCTCAGAGACTTCTTTGCAATTCTACCTTGGGTTAATTTTCTTAGTTTTGTGCAGATTCCAAGTACATTTTGCAGTAGACAAACTGCTGAAGAGATGGCACTAGTGGCTTACAATCGTGGGCTTAAGCTCTCTAGGCCAGGTGACACATCGGATCATTATGACTTGATCTGTGTTTTTTGAGCTCTGTACTGTCGCTGTTGATCATGTTAATGATTGCTCTTACTAGAATTTTCTTTGTGTGTTTGCGGTGTTACCTGCAAATGTTGCATTTTTTTCTAGTTGCGGAACACTTTACTTGCCCATGATTTGAATCGCTATATATGGAGTTAAATCAATAGAAGTCTTACATGCTAACACTTCTTGCACAAGCAAGTGATTCATTACATGTCAATGTGATTTCCATATCCAAGTGCACGATCACCACTTTGGATCATGTACAATGTTGGATTTTCCAGTTGCTCTTCTATATTGTATAAACACTCAAGAAATGTTGCTGCTACTGTTGGATAGTTGGTCTAGAAATGATCTCAATTGACTTCTTTACTAGGTTGCCCTGTTCTTGGAGTGGGTTTTACCGGTTCTTTGGCCAGTGCAACACCTAAGCGTGGATATCACAGGTATTGATTATGGAATTTTCAGTTCTGATGGGAGTTTATATAGTTTGCAAAAGGGATAGTTGCAAAAAAGTACCCTTATGTATTCACTTTTTGTAACTTGTTGCCCTGTTCTTTGATAATTGTAAAAAAGTGCGCTGAACTTGTCTTTTTGTTGCTCTTTGTATAAATTTGTTTGAAAATGACATTTTACCCTTGAAAATTTAAATTTAAAAAATAATAATTAAAGAACAAAAATCCAAAATTTAAAATCTCTTAATTTTTTTACTCTTGGTACTGTACAAAGAGGAAGAAATTGAGGACTATGAAAATTACTTTTTTTGTTTTTAACTTGTTATTTTCTTAAATTTAAATTCTAAGGGTAAAATTATCATTTTATACAAATTGCAACAAACAGACAAGTTCATGGTACTTTTTTGCAATTAGCAAAGAAAAGAGCTACAAGTTGCAAAAAATGAATACCTAAGGATACTTTTGTGCAATTATCCCTTTTCAAAACTCAAGATTCCAAACAAGATTGCAGTTTCCTTTTCACTTCTCTGATTAATGAACATCTTTATATTATTATGTCTTTGTTTCATGGCTTTGCTTCTCGGGTTGAAGCCTTCACATTTACCAACAATTGTAGTTGTCCTGATACATTTCGTGTTTCTTCTTTGGTTAACTTCTTGGAAGTAATGACAAATTGAAAGTAAATCTCTAACTTAATAGCAAAATGTTGGTTTTCTATTGTGTTCTTTCCTCTTGTTCAGGATTCACATGGCACTACGAACTTCTGACCGACTTTGGGCATCTACAGTTACCTTTTTGAAGGTAGTTACTGGCCTTGGTTTGTTTCAGAAATTGATTTTCTCGTGGTATAAATATAATATAATCTCTTACTGAATTGACTAAGGGTTTGAGAAATCGAGACCAAGAAGATAAACTTTCTAGTCATCTCTTACTAAAGGTGTGTGCCAAGTCTTTATGGTATTTTTATTTTTAACATCTACATCTTTTTAAGTACGTCTTAATCAATCGGTTTCTCCTTCTTTGGTTACAGGCCATTGCTGATGCTTGCAAAGTTCATGCAACGTTTTCCCCAGAATTGGGTGATTCTGAAGTGCCCGATGAATGTGAAAAGCTATTCAGTGAAGGCGAAGAACTAAACCAACTTATAAGTGGAGAAATTTGCTTCAAGGCTTATCCATTTTCTACTGGTATAGTCTATCTTTTAATCGAACTAATCTCAGTTACAATACTAAACTGAAGTTGCTTTTGCCTCTTATATAGTGTCCCGAAACCATTTTGCAGAGATGCATAATGCAGAAAGAAAAATAATACTGTCCGGCTCGTTTAATCCTCTGCATGATGGTCATCTCGAGCTTCTGAAGATTGCCACTACGTACATCTGATTTTCAGATTTTGTTGTTCTTAAAATGTTCCTGACATATCGAAAATGGAAATGAAGTTGAGTTTTAGCATAGTACTGCAAAATTTTATCGATAAATTTGGTAAAATCAACAACTTTATTTCGTGCAGCATCTGTGGTGATGGCTACCCGTGTTTTGAAATATCAGCAATCAATGCTGACAAACCTCCTTTATCGGTGACACAAATCAAAGATCGTGTCAAGCAATTTGAAAGAGTTGGTGAGTCTGATTATAATTTTTATTTCATGTTCGTTCTATTTAAGTAGTTCTGATTTTGATGACCTTAACACATCAATGACTTATTCTGTAAATGGCAGGAAAAACGGTGATTGTATCCAATCAGCCTTACTTTTATAAGAAAGCGGAGCTTTTCCCTGGAAGTGCTTTTGTAATAGGAGCCGATACAGTGGCAAGACTTATCAATGTATGGACTCTCAACCTTCCTGATATGAGTACAGTATTTTATTATACTATGATGTATTCTATGTGATCCTGTCTTGAAAATATGAAAGTAATAGTTGCACATAGCTACATTTATGAATTGTCCACAAGCAAATGAATTCGTTGTAAGATTTCCACAAACACATGCCTATCCTTATGAATTTCTACGTGTCACCATCATATAGAACAGACGGAAACCATCAATTTTTTTTTCGTCACATGACTTATAAGTAAGTCAATATCTAAAAAAATCCCAGCTAATTCTCCCGCTTTACTTTTCTGATTTCAAATTGATTTCGTTTGTGAAATCCTCCGAGGAATCATATTGCAATGAGAAGAGTAAAGGATGGAACGAGTAGTTTTGGGGATATTTTGGAATTTTAATCTCACGTGATGAAAAAGTAGAAAATTTGATGGTTTCCTTCTATAAGAGCTGTCATATGTCTGGAAAATTTACTATAAGTTCATGTGTTCATGGGCAATTCGTAAAGGTAATTACGTGCAATTATCCCCAAATGAAGATAAATGCATCTGAATACATTTTATTTCTTTGCCTTTGCGGCCCAAATACTGATATAAGCACCGTATTAGGTTAATTGCACATATCTACATGTATGAATTATCTACAAGCACATGAATTCATAGTAAATGTCCACAAACACCTGAACTCATAGTAAAGTTTCCAAAGACACAGGCATACCCTTATGAATTTTCACGTGTCACCATCATACGAAATAGATGGAAACCATCAATATTGCAAACTAGTAACTACATTTTACTTCTTTGCCTTTGCAGCCCAAATACTATGAAGGGGACTATAAGAAGATGCTCTCGATACTTATTGGATGTAAGAGCACAGGCTGCACCTTCCTTGTGGGTGGCCGGAATGTTGATGGTGTTTTCAAGGTCTGTTCATATAAATCACTTTGCCAATCTTTCTCTTTAATACCTCATGCAGACTTAATTACTAAGCAGGCTGATTTCTTTGCAGGTTCTTGAAGATTTTGACATTCCAGAGGAAATAAAGGACATGTTTGTTTCGATACCTGAAGATAGCTTCCGGGTGGATATATCCTCCACTGAACTAAGGAACAAAAGTGGATTGTAAATTTCACATTACCTTGACAATTATTCTGGAACTCGTGGATAAAACGGGTCTGGTACTCTGGTTTTGAACTTTGTGATAACATTATCTCATTATTCTTGTAATGACAATTACAGAACAGTGCATGTTCTACACCTTTTCAATTCCGGATCCATATCTATTTTCCTATACAGCAAGAACAGAACATTCTTGTGTTTATATTTGCTATGCAGATATATTCATACAGGTGAAGAAAGAACTCAAGCGCCACAGGCTGCACCACACCCGGCGGCACAGTTGGAAGCATAAGCATCAACGGTATTGGTGGAGCTGTCTTTGGATGCTCCGTCTGCACAAGCAAAGACGATGACTGCCATGACTGAGACAGTGATTAGAGCTGCACAGAAGATGAGAACCACACTGCTCAAGCCTTCACCGCCATGGCTACTCATGCCGGTCATCACAGTCAGTGCCCTTACCATCTTCTTTCTTTCTTTCTCTTTCTTTCCTAGATTTGAAGCCAGAGGCAATTAGAAATAGACCAATATAACTTTCCTGGTGATGATAATGAGGCACACATGGTCGGCTATATGAATTTGGCTCCTTCTTATAAACTAGGGATAACTGTAAAAAAGTACCTTGACCTATTCATTTTTTTGCAACTTGTAGCCCTCTTCTTTGTTGATCACAAAAAAGCATAATAAACCCGTCTTTTTGTTGCAATATGTATAAAAATGACGATTTTACCCTAACAATTTATTTTTTACAAGCAAAAAATAAAACAAAATCAGAATTTTCATATCTTTTTAGCTATTTTTTTGCACCATACAAAGAAAAAGAAATTTAATAGGTATCAAAAAATTTGGGGATTTTTTGCTCTTTTATTATTACTTTTGAAATTCATAAAGATAAAATTGTTATTTTATAGTTTAGGACACTTCTTTGCAATATCAATAAAAATGACCACAAATTGCATTAAGTAAATACCTAACTTTTTTTTGTAGTTTCTTCCTTTCTTTTCTCTCTCCTAGATTTGAAGCCAAAGGCAAATAGTATTAAGTCTCTTGGTGATGATAATGAGGCACACATGGCTGGCTTTATGGATGTGGCTCTTTCTTTATAAACTATTTTAAGGTTATGCATTGACCCTGAGTGTGTGTGTGTATGGAAAGTCCAAAGTGCCCTTTATTTTAAGAATAATTACATAGAATTGCCATATAGGTAGCTTATAGTTAAATTAGCTCCTTGGTATTATCCAAAAAAATTATCTTCTTGGAAACTTTGCAACTTTGTTGACTTTATTACTTTGAAAGTGCTGCTGCAGAAAGTCAATGCTTCACAGTGTCTGCTCTCACATGGGCTATATATTAATGTGTGTGATTAGTGTTAGTTGAGTTTATATTAAGCATTAACAATTAATGCCCTCATGAGGAACTGATTAAGTTTAGTGAAAACCCCAAATACGTATCCTCGAACGACTTTTTTTTACAAAAGCGTACTGTCACACCTTTTTCTTTCAGAAACCCACTTAATTGTCACCATTTTTAGCAGAAAAACGATTTCCTAGTACTGACTCCATTTTCTAACAAAAACTTATTGTCACATTTCATTTAAGGTAAAAAACTAATGGTCATATTTTGCTAAATAATGGAAGTCGTTTGTATTCCGTTACAAAAAGGTGACAGTTATGTGTGTTTTTGAAAAAAAAAGGTGAGAGCACGTTTTCGCTAAAAAAAGTGGTTGGAGGGTTCGTATTTGGAGTTATCCTTTGAGTTCATGTGTAACAGGCTTGACAGATTCAGAGAACTGTAGAGCTAAATAATCAGAAGATGAGGACAGTGGTTTTCGTCTGCAAAAGCTGTCCACTTGGTGAAGATGAACTCTGTACCAAACATAAGAAGAATCTATTGAAAACAGACCAATTCTCAAACTCGAAGCCTTGTATGTATTAAGGAGACAAAACCCTATAGACCAAGGAACTGCATATCCATGTTCTCTTTTTACTAAACCAGTGTGAGAGTTTTGGAGTTATTTGCAGAGTTTCAGGTTGTATGGATATGCATGCAAATTATTGAAAGAATCACAGTCTAGAGCCATGTTTGGAGCCACCTGAACCATGATTTGGAGGAGTCCAGATACGCTTGGAACCATTTGAGCATGATTTGGACAAGTCCAGATGCATACAAAACCATTTTAGCTGATTCCAAGGTACAACTCTACACTACCCATCAAGTTACTACTTACAAGTGTTACAAAGAGAGGCTTCATAGCGTGTCTCTCTCACCTCACCGACCAGATTTGGATCAACACTGAATCACTTGGACTATGTTGTCCTCATTGAATAATACCTAGATTTTATTTCACATGGGTGGTCAGAACTCAAAGAGATCTCCTTGGAAAAACCTTGTTGTTAGGGTAAGGCCTACAATGAGGCATGGAACCAGAACTTGTTTGTCTAACTGGTCAAACACTTAGACTTTGGTTTTGAGGCTTATAAAGGCTAGGACTACACCCAATTAACAAGGTTGACCTTTTAATTGTTGAAGCCCGACTTGATGTAAGTAGCCCGTTTTAAACAAATTACATGGTATCAGAGCTGGTTCGGCCCACGACCTGTTTGTCACTTCTACCCTCTGGTCTCCAGTCCATATGCAAATGTCTAGTCCTGCTATGGCCCACGGTAGATGTTTGGTCCTACACGTTAGGGGGAGTGTTGAAGTTGAACCCACATCGGGATAATATAAGATTAAAGAGCTGCTTACCCAACCGACAAGATTGACCTTCTAGTTGTGGAAGCCCGACTCGATGTAAAATGACGGTTTTAAGGGTTAGTTACCCTTTGTACCCCCTTTGAATTGGTAGCACACCTTAAATACCCCAAAGTTTTATAACGTTCAATAAGAGTTCTTATGTTTTAGTAACACACCTTTAGTACCCCTTATGAATTGGTCACAGATCATTTAATACCCCTTATTATGAATTGGTCACATATCATTTTATACCCCTTTAAAAACGACACGTAGAGTCACACATAGAACATTGACTCCCATTCCCAAAACCTGAATCAATCAACACAACCAGCCAGAAAGCCTCCAAACTCCAATGGTCCATAGGTACTGCTCATTGATTGTTGTTTTAGTTGGATTATTAGGCACTTATCACTATATAAACAAACCATCCTATACATCTTCAAACCAGAAAGCCTCTCTTACTTATATATCTCCTTCCTCTGCTTGACATGAACAACACATTGCTTCAATGGGGTGACATGTCCAATGCTAAAGCTAATGATGGCGACACTTTACTACCTTCGGGGGTCTCTGATATACCCAACTCTTGGTTTCAAAGATCAGCTTCCTCGTTCTCTAGCGCGTGTGAAGGCGATAATATTCAGGACATTTTCAAGGTCTTATCGGACGTTGAGCTACCAACTCAAGGGAACTCTAGCATGGATACTATAATTAAGTTTCTGTCTGAACCACAAGAGGATATTAAGTGTCAAAGACATGTAAGTAACTATATACTCATGGTTAGCTTTCTAGTTCTCTTTTACTAGCTGTTTACTTCACCTAACTGCTTTTGTCGAATATGTTTTGTCCTAGGAGATGGCTCGGGTAGCTGCAGAAACAAAGGGAAAGCAAGAGGCACGGCGTAAGAGAACGCGTTCTGCTGAGGAACATAACAAATCCGAGAGGGTGAGATTAATTTTTGGTGCATATTTCATTGAGATGATCTCACTCAGATGCCTCTAAGTATATACCATTCTCAATCAACTAACCTTCAGTTTGAAATGTACCATTGTTTTCGGAGAAGGGTATTTCCGTCATTTCACGCCCAGAAGTTGATTGAGAATGACACATACTTAATAAAAAATATGAGAGGGTGAGATTAATTATTGGTTCATAGTTCATTGAGATGATCTCACTTAGCCACCTCTAAGTATATGCATGATTCTCAATTAACTACCCTTATGTTTTAAAAGTATCCTTGTTTTCGGAGATGGGTGTATTTTCGTCATTTCATACCGAAAAGTTGATGAGAGGATGCATACTTAGGAATAGCTAAGTGGGATTTTCTCTAGTTCATTCCTAGTTACGTTGTGTTCCGCCTATTTTTTTTCTGACTGTTCTTTCAACTTTCAATAGATGCGTCGCGACAGAATCAAAGTTAAGCTGAGAGCTTTGCAGGAACTGATCCCAAACTGCAACAAGGTCCTGCAACTTTTATTCTGTATCGTATTTAATTTGGAATATCAAATTAGCGTAGAATTGATGTTGGCAATTACAGTCAGACAGAGCTTCAGTGCTCGATGATGCCATCGAATATCTTAAAGCCCTGAAGCTTCAAGTTCATGTAATGCCTCAATCTCCATGCACACATGTTTTCTGAACCGTGTTTACAACTATTAATGTAGCTACTGATACCAATATTGTTTCCATGTTTGTCAGATGATGTCCATGGGTGGATCATATGTATCACCAACAACCTCAATCCAAACAGTGCAAGTCCCTGCTTTCTCTCCACTTCTTCAAATCAATCCAGGCTTGGACTTTAACATGGGAATGCCTGTAATGTCTTGCCCCGGAGGCCCTTCGGCCTCTCGGTTTCAAGTCCCATTTTTTCCTTCACCACAGTTGCCGGTGACTCCTACTATGCCTGTGATGCAACCAAGAATGGCAACTCATTTGGTACAAGTTCCTGTCGTGCCTCAGGTTCGGTTCAACTCGAGCCTGGTTGATTTGGGTGTATAGCATTTGGGTCTCGTGTTATTATACAAATGTGGTTTTCACCTTTTAATTGTGTATCCGATCTGATATCTGTATAAGAATACAACCCGTTGTAAACCCAACCTTATATTGTCAACTGTAAACTAATCTACGCCATTAGATCAAGTACACTAGATGACCCAGATTTAAAAAAAAAAATCAGTAATGACATGCATTGTAAATTTGTAGAGCTTTGAATTTATTTTTATTATTAAACCCCGGCTCAAAAACATGGGTTGTTGGATCAACTTGATCTAATGGCTCAGATTAGTTTATATTTAACAATATAGCAATATAAGGTTGGTTTACAACAGACAGTGCCCCTATATATAGCTGGTTTAAGTTTTCTGTTTGATATTTTCTAGGGAAAACCTCACTCCTGCTTCTAAGTATACAAAGTTTTTACAACCCTCCATAAGTTTGTTTTGGTCCCATTTACCCATGTACCAATTTTGTGTGTGAAATGACGAAAATAACCTTCCTCATGAGGGTATTTTTTCTGTTCACTGAAATTGACGGAATTGGGGTAAAATAAGACTAAAAAGAACTTTAGTGGGTTGTCAAAAACACTCAGGGGCGTTTAGTTGAGAATAGTACATATTTACGGGTAGCCGAGTAAGATTTTCCTTATTTTCTATTTTATGTTTCTAATTCTTTGCTTCTTGGTATGCTGTAGACTTCTGGCCCAACTATGCATTCATCACAAGCAAGTCACAGAACCACTACTTCCTCCTTCAGAAGGCTGAGGAGGGGTGAGTCTCACTAAGATCAACAGAGACACAAACTTGTGGGGAAGGTATTGAATTATTCATAGTTTAAATTGTGCTAGAAAGCATTGTTATTATTTTTTTTATCAACGAGGTTTTATAAATGCTCCCCCAAGAAAGGAAAGGGAGTAATATGTAAACTACAGACTCCAACCAGCACACACAACGCTGCACAAGAAAAGAACTAAACAGAAACAGGAAAAACACCACACCCTCTATTTGGATCGAGTTAGAAGCAATATATGCTATGGAATGCGCCTAACTTCGGACGAATAACACGAGTTTTTTCCGTACACTTGGGCAGGATACCGACATTCAATATTTTCTCAGAAAATCAAGGAACATGTCAAGGTAGAAAATTTTGCCAATGATACTGGAGATGTTGGTGGAAGAATGTCAAGAGAATGAGGATGTTACAGATGATGCTATTGGCCAAAAAAAAGTGATGAACATTATGAGGATGATGTTGGGGCAAGTTATGGAGAGGATGTGGAAAATCAAAGATATGTTACTGTAGATCATGAAAATGATGCTTTGATAGCTGAATCAGGAAAAAGGAGTAAAAAGTTGTGTGAGGTTGAAATTAGTGAGTACATGAATAGAGTAATCTGTGCAAACAGCTTCTATTTTTAATTTTATTTGTGTATTAGTCTACTTTTTTATCTTTAATTTTTAACTCAAACATACTGAGAAAAAAACATTTTTATCTCTTTTCTCTCTCTTAACTATATATCTTTCTCATATATTCCCAACACTCTTAACTCTTCATCTCTATCATTTTTCTCTCAACCCTCTCTTTTCAACTTCTTTCTCCTTCATCTTCTCCTACCTCCATCCATCACGTTCGTCGAGCACGCCACAAGACTATCATCGTCGTCCTGCTTCTTTCTTCTTCTGCAAGGTGTTTTTTAGGATTCTTCCCCTATTGCTTTTTTCTTGTAGGTCTCGACATGGTCGTTCGACCATGAAACTTGGTGGGACGACCATGAAACTTGATGCAACGACCATTTTTTCCCTCAATATTTTAGGTCGGCCCGACATTTTTTAGGTCGACTGACCACTTTTTTAGGTTAGTCGGTCACTTTTTTTACTGAATCTTTTAGGCCAGTACGCCATTTTTTGAGGTCGGCCAGCCACTTTTTTCCCCTCTATCTTTTAGATCGACCCACCATTTTTTCATGGTAAAACGACCATTTTTTCATGGTCATTTGACCAAATTTCTATGGTCTTAAAAAATTGGATGAAATTTGAATTTGAAAATGAGGGAAAATTTTAAATTTTAGAAAAAGGAGAAATGGGAATATCGAAAGTTTTATTAAATGAGAAGGTTAGATAATAAACAGTTATTAGAGCATCCACATGAAGGGGGGGGGGGGGGGGGGGGGCAGAACCCTGAACCCTGAGGCAGAACCCTCTGCTGACTGGGCAGGGTTCAGGGTTCTGCCCCCTAAAAAAAGTATACTGCACATTAGAGGGGATTGTATGAGGGGCTTGATTTTCAGAAATGCTGACTGTGTAATTAATTAAGCTTTTAATTGAATTTTTAATGTTAATTTTAAATCGACAACTACTAAAGAGAATAGAAATAAAATTTCATTAATAAAAATAAAATTTTTAAAAAGATTAATTAAATAAAAAAAAATACATAATTCAAACTGACAATTCATTTGGTCGATATAAGCTTCTACAGTGATGAATTCTTTTATGACCGTTACTATTCCTGATAATAACGTTTGACAATTACTATTCTTGATAATAATGTTTGAGCCCCGTCGTCGGATATTTTTTATCGCAACAAAAATATGTTTGTTATCCTGATATTTTTTATCCTGATAATATCGATTACATATATACAATTATAAAATGATTATTATAATTACCATTTATTAATCACCTAATTACCTAATTAACATATATTTAATTACCTAATTACATATATACAATTATAAAATGTTTATTATAATTATCATTTATTAATCACCTAATTAACATATATTTAATTACCTAATTAATACATAATTACCTAATTAATACTAATTGTTAATTAATACTAATAACCAATCAATACTAACCAAATAACTAATTAACAGTTTTCAAAAAAAAAAACTAATTAACAAAACATCTTCTTCAACCTCACGACTCTCTGCATTTTTTTTTTGAAGCAGGACACGCGTCAATGGAAGAGAGGACGGCGGCGAAGCAGAGGGGGGCGAGGCAGCGAGGCTGATTTATGCCTCGCGCCCCTCTGCCCCGAACCCTTCCCCTTCTCCCCCACGCCCCCGCCCCGCACGCCTCGCACCAAACGCCCCCCCCCACCGGACCGGACCCCGAACCCCGAACCCTCCTCGTCTGCTCCTGCCCCGACCTCGCGCGCACGCCCCGCCTTGATGTGAGTGCTCTTAGATGGAGACTACTCTACCAATAAAATTAATAAATAATGCTATTTTGAAAATCCACCATACATAAATATGCGGTCAATCCGAGATCGGATGGTACTCAAAAGACAATTTTCTATTTTTTTTTGTTTTTCGACATACTATATATAGTATGTCGAAACCACAAAAAAGGAGAAGTATTATTTTAAGTTGAAAATCATTGAAGAGTGCATAAATATCCATTGTTATTTATACTTATTGATGTTTTAACTGGTTTCTTAGACTATTTTTGTTTTAATCAACAAAGGCCGTATCCCACTGATCTGTTTGTAGATATTGGTGTCCCGGACCCAACGTCCCGTAGAGGACCATCACCAGCGGTGGATTTTGACAGTATCATGGGGCATAGAAGAAGGATCCGGGATCGGGATGTCCATAACAGGCTCCACGTCGACCTCATCTAACACATGTGGGCTAAATTTGGAGATGACACCAACAATTAGAGTAATATAATAATATAATGCATTTCATATTTGGCATAAATAAAAATATTAGTTTTATTTGGGGTTGTTTTTTAAATAGTGAAAATACAAACCGTGGCTCCAAACCACTAATAGTGGTTTGCCATTGGATGTGTTTTGGTAGGAGGTAGTGGTTTGGAGGAGAGAAAGCCAAAAAAGACCAAACCACTAGTCCAAACAATTGCACAGTGGTTTACAATTCGAGGTGCTCTAAGTTGTTTGAAACTATCTTGGAGCATCTCAAATGGTAGGTGATAAGCATTGACTGTTAGAATATTAAATTTATATATCAGTCTTATAGTCAGCACCCTCCAATGCTAGCCTATTGGTGCCGACTGTTCAACGAAAATTATTAAACACTTTCAAATTATAAAATACTACAATAAATAAACATTTTCAACGGAACTAATTTAAATTGCATAAAAGTCGAAGAACTATTACAATGCGAACGAAAACAATTTGAACTAGAAAGCAAAATCACTAAGTGTCGCCAAATTTATTCCAAATGTGTTCGAAGAGGTCATCCTTCAATCGATAATGAACATGTTCATCTTTCATCTGAGTGTTTCCAATTATGACATGGGACGAGACGAAGCTTCCTCGCGCAAATGTTGGTTCGGTTGCCCCACCCTCACAAGTGGGTTCAATGAAGCCATCGTATGTATGACGTTCTGCCTCGACTATCATATTGTGCATGATAACACATGCATTCATCACTAAGCCGAGAGACCAGAGTATCCACATTCGACTCGGTCGAGTGATAATGTGAAACCAAGATCGGAGGAACCCAAATGCTCGTTCAACATTCTTCCTACATGCTTTTTGGACTTCTGCAAACTTCTTCTGTTTCGGTCGCTGAGCCAATGTGATTGTTTTCACAAAAACTGGCCATGAAGGACAAATACCATCAACAAGATAATACGGAAGTGTGTAGTGGTTACCATTTACCGTATATTAGACAGGTGGTTTCCAACCATTGATAACATCCGCAAACAGTCTGGAATGGTTGAACAGAGTTAAGTCGTTGTTAGATCCCGTCATGCCGAAGAACGAGTGCCAAATCCATAAGTTATGAGTGGAAACCACCTCGAGAACCACGGTTGGTCTATTCACGTGGTCCCTTTTTTGAATGTGAGCCCCTCAAAGCCGTCGGAAAATTCTTCCACTCCTAGTGCATGTAGTCAAGACTGCCAATAATTCCCGTAAATCCTCGCGCTTCATTAACTGCCAAAATGTAGTTCATATCAACTTGTGTTGGCTTACGCCGATACGTCGTACCGAAGATAGTTACGACTCCGTTGCAAAAGTTGATCAAACACTCCAAAGTCGTGCTTTCGCCTATCTTCAGGTACTCATCTAGTCCATTGGCTACAATTCCATAACACAATTTTCCAATGGCCGCAATACATTTTGATAAGGAGATAACGAAACCCTACCCACATCGTCTACTCATTGCTTGAATTACGCATTGTGATCCTCCAGTGCATGGAGAATGCGAAGGAACACAGCCTTTGGCATTCTGAAACGACGACGAAAATGCACCTCCTTATACATAGGGTTCGTATTGAAGTAGTCTCTCATTAAACTTTCGTTCGTAGCTTCCCGATCTCGTGCGATGTAGCTTCGCTTTCGTGGTTGAACTTCAGTCATTGTGTCGTCTAACAAGCCCTGAAAGAACTCGCTGGACATGCATTCTTTGAGTACTCCCTCTAAAAAGCGCTCCAATTCAAACCCGTTGGCACGAGCATTACTCATTTCGGTGGAAAAAAATGGAGACAAATAATTCAAATGTAGGAGGAGATGATAATTTGATGTGTATTTTTGTTGGATTGAATCCTTCCTATTTATACACAATTAGAAGATAAGAAAATTAATTTTTGTTATTTTCAAACACAAATTTATTTTTTCAAGAAACAACAATAGGTCATTTGGATTTTTTAGCCGTTAGCACTGGCGGTGACTGTTGTTGGTTGAGTCAGCGTCGGCCGTCACCGCTAGCGGCGAATCGCCAACTCCCCGCTACCGTTTCCTCATCGCCAGCTTCCCCACTAGCGCTGAAGATGCTCTTATTGAGTTTACTAACCCTTTTTTGGCAGAGTCGCTCTGAAGCCCAGAAAGCTCTCAGAAAAGATGAGATGATACTCTTCGGCATTGTAATGATCAATGTAAGAACCCCCAGAATATCAGAGTCGAAGGCACAAAGACGTGGTTCTTAAGTTTCTTGACTTTTATTTTGGTGTCGCCGTCTGATGGACAGTTTATTGACTAAGAGCATCCACAACCATGGCATTATTCTAGCATCACCAATTCATGATTAAAGGGAGAAAAATAATTATTACTTAGGAAAGATAATACATTTTTTAGTGATTCTTAGGTAATGCTCAAATTTTTACCCACAACCCACTAATGCTAAACTAATGCTAAATTTCTTATTTTATTATTATTATTATTTTTTATCAGCAAATTTTTTGTTTTTATTGAGGCCTTGCTTTCGATTAAAAACCAAGGCCAAGGGACTAGCCCTCAAAAATATTTACAACCCATCCAACTTTCAAAACCAACTACCACCTCTTTCTTGTGACACAAGTCCCCCAACCATAATTTAAAACCCAACTACTTTTTGGAACCCAACTACCTTCCCCCTCAAAAAGAACTCCAACTGTAATTGAAATCACCCACAGCCTTTCACAAATGGCTTTTGTTTACCCCTTCTCCTAATTCGAAACTGTTAAAACTGAAGCAAGATTTTACTAAATAGTATACTCCTAAGATTTTCCCCAATTCTGCAGATTAAACCCCTTTAGTAGCAATTTTTGTGTCTTCTAAGTGCTGAAACAGATGAGATTGTCTGCATCCTTTGTTGTCCTCAAACCCCTTTAGCTGTAGAATGATGACCGAGTATGTAGTCCAAACCAGCAAGAATCTCAGTCACAAAAATAGCCAGCACTCTTCAGCCCACAACCAGTTGTAATACCTGTAAGAGAGAAAACCAGTAATCCCCAAAAACTACCCTAACCACTCCTCACTCCTAGTATTAGAAGAATATCTACCCTCACACAGGTCTACAAATGACCTAAAACCCCCACTCAGAATTGCATATAATACCCATCAGAACCAGTAAATTAATATCCTCACACTCTCACCCAAAACCACCCAACCCTTCCCAATCCCACCCAAGAAGAACCAAAACCAGTGCTGAGAGAGGGATTTGAAACTCCCTCAAAATGTAACCAATTGAGTCTTGATTCCACATAATTGAGGAGTTGTGATCCAGTCTAAAAATGAGAAGGATTGCTCCTTTTTAAATTTGGCCCACATTATAAGGAAGGAGTCACTTTGTATAGCTTGAAGTTCCTCTTGTGGATGATCAAAGGTATTTTTGAATATGAGTTTGTTCCTGCATAACCAGATTCTCCACAACACTATAGAGAAAAGCATGTTCCAATGAGGCTTCTTCTTCTTGCCTCCTAACTGATTCCAAGCCATAAACCAGTCCTTTATAATTTCACTGTAGGCTGATTGAATTCCCCACCAATCCAAACACAAGCACCAAATATTCCAGGCCACAGGACAACCAATAAAGAGGTGATCAATCTCCTCTGGTTCTTCTTGACAAAAGCTACACCAGATGTTACTGTGACAGATACCCCTACTCAAAAGAAAGCACTTTGTGGGAATGGCTTGCATACACATTATCCAAGCAAATGCTGCTACTTTAGGAGGGAGGAGAGGGGCCCAAAGCAATTTTGGCCAGCTCAAATTTTGATCGTATTCCTCATCCAAGTATTGATACATCTTCTTCACTGAGAAACCCTTGCTATCCACCTTCCAAGAGACTTTATCCTCCCCAGCAATTAAGGTAGGAGCATTATATAATAATTGTGATAATAATTCCAATTGATCTAGTTCCCAGCCTCTTAGGTCTCTTCTGAATAATAATAGTCAATCTTCTACATCCCAACATTGAGATACCCTCTTCTTTTTTTGAATACTAAGATGATATAACCTCTGAAATATGAACTTAAGTGGGATCTCAGTTAACCAATTGTCCTCCCAGAAATAAATATAATTCCCAGACACCACCTTCCATTGCAATCCTTCTGCCCCAAATGCATTGGCAAACTTAGGAATTGACAGTAGAGATTCAATATGCCTAAGAAAGCCTTGTCCATTGTTGAGTAAAAAGGTGGACAGATTCCATGAATTTTGGTCCCAACCATACTTTGAACAAAGTATTTTTTTCCACAAGGAATCAGTTTCAAGTGCAAACCTCCACCACCACCTTGCTAGTAAAGCCATGTTCATAACCTTCGAACTTTTGATTCCCAAGCCCCCATTCTTCCTAGGCCTGCATACCAAGTCCCATCTTACTTTGTGTAACCCCTTCCTGATTAAATTGCCATTCCATAGAAATCTTTTTTGCCATTTTTCCATTTCAAGAATCACTCCTTTTGGGGCTTTATACAGTGATAAATAATAAAGAGGTAATAATGAGCTGAGGGTTGATTTTATCAGTTGAATTCTGCCTCCAAATGATTTGGCTTTGGCCTGCCAGATATTGAGCTTGGACTTGAATTTTCTGATCACAGGTTCCCATGTTTTTTTTCTCCTTGGATTGGCCCCCAACTGAAACCCTAGATAGTCAAAAGGTAATTGTATTGCACTGCACCCCAAGATCCTTGTTATGTCTTCAGTAGTGAAAGTAGTTGGATTTAGGACTAAGACCTTTGATTTTTGAAAGTTGATCCTCAGTCATGTTGCTTGTTGTAAGCAGCTTAATGTATGCTTCAAATTAATTGCTTGTTGGTTCCCTGCTTTAATAAAAATCAAGGTATCATCTGCAAATTGTAGGTGAGAGATCTCTGGTCCATCTTCACTACATTTTACCCCTTCAAACATTCCTTCTGAGCATCCTTTGACCATTAACTGATGCAGGCTTTCAGCAATGAATGCAAATAGCAATGGAGAGAGTGAACATCCCTGCCTTAAACCCCTTTGTAGCTGAAAATCCCCTGAGGGAGAACCATTAATCAACACAAATGACCAAGCTTGCACACATTCTTTGATCCAAGATGTCCTCACTGAGCCAAACCCCATGATTTTCAACAGATTAATCAAAGCCTCCCAATCAATGTGATCATAAGCCTTTTCAAAATCTATTTTGAATACAATTACCTCCTGACCAGAGTGTTTTCTAAACTGAATGAGCTCTGAAGCAATGAGAATCCCATCTAGTATTTGTCTTCCAGCAATAAATCTTGTCTGTACATCATGTACTAAATAATTCATGTGAGGCTTCAACCTTGCTGCCAGGATCTTAGAGATGATTTTGTAAGAACTGTTGATGAGGCTAATGGGTCTATATTCATCCCAAGTTTGAGGAGTGTTGTTCTTTGGAATCAAAGTTATGAAAGAAGAATTCAAGCCTTTACCAAGCTGACCTCCAGCATGAAAATGATGCAACAACTGCATAATATCTTCCTTGACAATGTTCCAACAAGTTTGATAGAATTTGAGGGTGAATCCATCTGGACCAGGTGCTTTTTCTCCATTGCAGGCTTTAATAGCAAGTAAAACCTCTTCTTCTTGAAATGGAGTCTGTAAGTTTGATGCTTGTACTTGAGTTAATGAAAGGAAAGGCAAAGATGACAAATCTATACTAACCTCCTTATCTTTCTTGAACCTATTGGCAAAATGATTTCTAGCCAAGATTTTTATCTCAGCATGCACTTGATAAGTTCTCCCATCCTCCTGTATCAAGGAGATCTTTCTTCTAGTAAAATTATAATTGGGAATCAAATGAAAGAACTTGGTACATCTATCCCCTTCTTTGCTCCACTTGAGTCTAGCCTTTTGACACCACATCTTGGCTTGGAGTTTGAGTTTTTGGATTAATAAAGCCTGACATAAGGCCCTAAGAGATAATTCAGATGGTAACAGCCCTCTAGATTCACTCAGGCCACCCAAATATTGATATGATTTCTCAATTTTTCAATATCATTTTCTAAACAACCAAAGGTACTGATGTTCCAACCCCTATAAAATG